>WHPZ01588914.1:0-49394 GCA_016617965.1 Macrosiphum rosae | reverse complement strand
GGGGGGGGGGGGTCGAAAGTAAAAATTTCCCAGTAGTTTTCAAAAGTGCAGTGAAAAACAAAAGAAAAATTCAGGAAAAACGGGAATTTGTACACTAAATCTGTTTTTGAAAAAATCGATTTTGGTTTTTGGTGCAACTCGAAAACAAATGACCTTATAGGTCAGGGGTCGGCAAGTAATTTCTATTGGAGTCCTAAAGACTAAAATAATAAATCAATGAGGTCCAGTGAAAAAAATCTTTTTCAAATCTTTATATTTTAAAAATAGCAGTATAAAAATAAAAATAATTATTCAGTTATTACAGTTAATTTATATTAAAAATTACAATATTAAAAGTATGAAAAAAAATATATTTATTACAGTAAATTATTTAATGTGAAAAATTGCATTTCTTTTCCTTAGCCAGCTTTTTGAAATCGGGAACTCGTGGATAATATAGGTATATGAAATTTTGACTGAATATAAAATAAAATTGTATTTGTTGGTTAAAGAAGCTTGAAAATTTAATAGAATTCTCCTAGTATATTTTTTCAAAGGCAGATGAAAAAAATTAAAAATCCATTGTCAAAATTTTTTTTTATAAGTACCTATTTAAAGTTCAAATATTGGCAAAATACGTCAAAATGACGAAAATTTGCAAATTATTTTGAGTTAGAAATTCATAAAAAATTTTATTTTTAAATCAAAGATTTGAAAATGTAATACAGGCTTCCTCATAAGTTTGTATACCTTTATCAAAAAAAAAAAAATGTCTACAAGAAACTCAAATTAAATTTTTATGAGCGTTTGAAATTCATATTTTTACAACATTTGATATTCACTCGATTTCTCATGTAACGATTTTTTTATTTTAATGTAATTAAAAAATAAATGACTGTAGGTACCTACTTGAAAATTTCACAGAATGTTTATATTGGAATTTTCTATACGCCATACAATTTTTTAAATAATTTGAATCTTTTTGAGTTGTTTACGGATATTGTCAGTTTTCAATAATTTTAGTTTTTTTTTTCTATAAATACCAATAAAATTTTATTTGTTGGGCGAAAAAGCTTGAAAATTTAATACAAGGCTCCTGATATATTGTTAAAATAGCGATTGTAAAATCTTAAAATGACATTGGCACAAATTTTTTTTATAAGTAATTAAAGTTCATATTTTGACAACATTTATCGAATTTAAAATTTAATAATAATTTTGTAATTAAAAATGTATAGAATGTTCAACTTTTATAGCTAAGGATTGAAAATTTAAAACAAGATTTCACTTAAATAGGTTATATATAAATTACTTTATTCACCTTAATATCATCAAATATACTTCGTAATATTATTGGCTGACTGACCGTTTTCGCTCAGAATCGGTTTTCTTATACAATGATATTATATCATTGAATTCAAATTTAACACCATCCATTACACATCACAGTGACCCACTTTTAACCTACTGTACGGCAGAGCGACTTTTTTCACTTAAATACACTATAAACTTATAAATCTATAGTTAATAATTATGTTAGGTATTCTTATGAAATGTTTAAAAATTAACTGTAATGAATACATAAATATTTAAGTATGTATAATATGTAATGAATAATATAAAGATTGGATAAGCTATAATAGTAAGGTATTGTTTTTTAATATTAATACAATTTATGAACAATATTTTATACTTATAAGAAGCACATAAATTGTAAAATGCATAACATAAGAGTTTAATTTTATCAACAAAAAATATGATGAGAATTTTTATTTTTATAAAATATACGTTAATAATTAATAATTTATGTATAAAATATGGTTTTAAATAATATTATGTCTTTCATATTTGGTCTAACAAATTAATATTTAAATTTTTTTAAATTATTTACTTCACTCTTTTAGGATAAACCCACAGACAGAATGCAAAATGTATAGATAATTTTATTACTCAAATCATGTGAATGAATATAATGCAATTTAAAAGTATATGCAACATATAAGAGTTATGGGGAAAATATTCAAGAAATAATCTGTATTACTACGAACTTGTCTGCTATGAGTACTCCTGATACAGATCTTACATTAGGTTATACGATTTATTATTGGTCGTTATTATTGGTATACGTATATATAACTATATATTTTAAATAAAAAGAAGGTATGTAATTTTTTCCGAGGAAAAATAATAATATTTTATATCTAAAGATCCGTTTAAAAGATAATAGTATTAGACTAAATTCACTTATCTCGTTTGGAAATAAAATTTATATCATAAAATAAAATAATGTAACTAAATTGTAATTATACAGATAATAGTGCGTACGTAAATATATACTAAATATTCATGTAAGTACTGTAATTTATGAATAACTATTATACATGTACACAATTTATTGAAAATATCACAATTGAAAACCATTAACGAATTTTGATAACAATACAAAACATTTGAAAATCTTATAATTTTATAATTTTATTACATTTTTTTTTATATTTTTGAGCTGATCGATTTCCTACCTATATAATACTCGTATATTATATTTTATATTTTATTATTAAAACTTCTTTCTAAAAAGAAAAATGTTGAATTTACTTTTATTCAGATTGTTTAATCATTTTGAAACTGACAAATATTTTTGTTGTTATATATTTACCACGCAAATGCCAAATAATATTACATATTTCCATATTAAAATTTAAGTGCGATTTTCGACACTCCAACTATTTAGTACTATTATATACATATTTTCGAAATCTCAGTAACTTAATAATATTATATCGTATAACGCACGAACGCGTAAACTTGAAACAATAATATAAGTTATAACATAACATCCGTCTCTTAAAGATTGCTCTAAATGAAGTTAAAATACGGTGAAATACAAATAAAAATAATATAATACATATCAAGAGTACTTTTTTTTAATAGAAAACGCGGGAAATAATGTATGATTATTATAGCGTATAGAGAACACGTGGACCCACGCAAGCACGTCAATGGCGTATTTAACAATGGGTATTACGAACGAAATGTTTTTCAATTTTTATTCTTAAAGTTATGAATTTATTTTAATAATAAAATTATTATTTCGCTGTCTTCTCTTCAACTCCGCGAAATTATGTATCACTTGGTTTTTATCCGTTGTGTACCATAATGGATGGCTAAACATATCGTTAATTGATGTCGACGATTGACAACTATCAGACGTAAATTATTAATACAACTCTCAATAGAGTTGCGAAGGCACCAGTTAATATAAAAATTATGCGCTCATAATATACGATATATTATTTATAAATTGAGTTTCTCAAAAACTATGTCATTTATCGATCGCTGCAATTGTTATAAGACCAACTCAAAATTCAATTTTAAAATAGAAAATAAATTAAAAAATAATAAAAACAGCGTTAACGCCGTAAGCCCAGTATTATATAATAATAATATATTGTTTTCACCAAATAATACAGTTGTAACCTAATATAAACAGTTTTGTACAATACTATGATTACCGCTGACAATTTATAGCTGACCATTTACGTATTGTCTAAAGATGTGTTCAAAGGATTTGAACGTTGTCAGCAGCCGAATAGGGCTCACGTAAATTGCTTAACGTGTTATTCCATTATTAATCTATTTAAAACATGTTTTTTTAATAGTTCCATCAGTTGCAATGTGTTTCGTAAAAGTATATGCCCTGGCGTTCGTCTCATGAGATGATATTTAATACTGAGGCATATAATAAATAATAATAATAATGTAGCCCAGCGGGAGGCTTTGTGGTTTGGTACTGTAAAATTGAAAATATAAGTCGCCCTCACGGACCAATATATAACAGACTGGTATTGGCAAGGCGTCTGTGTAGAGGGGGCAGGGGTAGAAAGGATAGCTTGCAAATGTCTCTTCGCCTTCCATCATTAGTGATCCTCGGGTAATTGGAAATTTGGAAATACTGTAGTATAAACTATGAACGAGTCTGGTTGTTATGGTTTAATTTATATACCAATACGTAAGGATCTTGAATATTTCACAATTGTTTAATGGCGTGCATTAGGTATAGGTTTTTTTAATGAAATTTTTTTTTTTTATTATTATTTAAGAAAAGATAAATAAGTACTTTCTTATATTTCCATTTTCCATTTTCTCTTATTTCTTACAATCTATTTTAGATTTACTGGTGACATTAAAATACCAGTTAAACACATATCTGAATATGTAGGTGGAAGGTCATAAAAGAAATGGGTTTAGTCAACGTTGATATTTATACAATAACACAATTTCCAATATAAAATAAAATAAAGGCAATACAAAATGGTATAGAACTTCGAGTAACTATCTAAAACTTTCTAAAAAAAATTTACAGTAAATTTACTTGTTATTATTATTTTTGATAAAGATAGACAAACTTATGAATAATCTTGTATTACATTTTCAAATTTTAGATTTAAAAAGAACATTTTTTATGAATTTCTAACTCAAAATAATTTGCAAATTTTCTTCATTTTTACGTATTTTTTTCATATTTAAACTTTAAATGCTTATAAAAAAAATTGTGACTATGGATTTTTAATTTTTTTCATCTGCCTTTGAAATAATATACTAGGAGCCTTCTATTAAATTTTAAAGCTTTTTTAACCAACAAATAAAATTTTATTGATATTCATAGAAAAGAAAATTAAAAAAAATGGCAACTGAAAATGTCCGTAAACAGCTCAAAAGAAGTAAAACTATTTGGAAAATGTTATATTGTATAGAAAATGCTAATATAAACATTCATTCAAAATTGCATGTACCTAAGGTCATTTGTTTAAGAGTTGCAACAAAAACCAAAATCAATAGATTTTGCGTAAAAATTTCCTTTTTTCCCTAATTTTTATTTTGTTTTTCATTTCAATTTTAAAAACTACTGGGAAATTTTTACTTTTGATCCGCCAAGGTACCAACTAGATTCACTTTCCTATCAGGAAAGATACTGTTGAAGAATATCCAAGCATTTTTATACTGTCCTAAAAGGTAATGACAGACACAAAAATAAAAAAAAAGCACACACATCATTGTAAAATCAATACATTAATCGTTCCACTCAGAATCTAAAATACAAAATACAATATTTATAAGCATTTGAGGTTAAAATTTGATAAAATTCGTTAAAATTAAGATATAAAATACCAACATTTATTACCTTTTTTATTTTAGTAGCTTAGGCTTAGATATGGAAGTTGGATATATAAGCAAAAAAAAATTTTGTTATTTCGTTGCGTTATTCAATAAATATTACTCGTAGGAAATTGGAACTTTCATCATTATAGGTACTTCTATTATTATGTATTTACTATACCTACATAATATGCTATGACTTTTTAAAATATTTAGGTAGATTAGTCTTAAGCTATTTATATCATGAACCACTTACTTTTTCACAAAGTTTTAAAGTATTGACTTATAAGTCAATAATATGTATCAATATGATATGATTAATAGTTGTATTACCCGATTTCACCTTCGGGAAAGTTAAACCGTGATTGGCATTTGGAATTGATCTGCGGTGGATAATAATAATATATTTATTTCTTCCGTTTATCCAACAGCAACCATTATTAAATGTGTATCCAAGTATGATTTCAAAATTATTAATTGCAGGTAAGCCATCCGTAATCCTATAGTTTTCAATCTTATATTTTAATCTATCAGGAATCTTTAGGAATAATGTTTTCAGGCTATGCAATGATGGATCAGTTAGTCAGTGAGGACAAGTTATTTTATATATGTATATAGAAGATACTTAATAGACTGTAATGAACTTGATAAAAAAAAAACTTAATATTTTTTATGATAACAGTATAAGTACTATAATCATCGTGAAATATAGCTTTGTAGAAAATTGAAGGCGCTTCAATTTGAACGGATAGCCATATGATGTAATTGATATCCTTGGAATATCAACTTCGTGACTTCGTTTTTTTTTTTTATTTTACTTGTAATTTTTGCCGTTACACAATTGTTGTGCTTTTAAATTTCATAATACATGGATAAGATCACTAATTTAAAAAAAAATGTTTGTGAGGAGGAAGCCCAGGTGGATTCAATGATTTAAAAGTTTAACTGGATAATATGTCACTTAATCTCAATCAGCAACAGCATCTACTAAGAGGTAAGTTTCTTGCTCAGCTTCAAACATGTCTAGAATTAGTTCCTTCATTTTAGACACTTGGTAATTTTTGGGAACCAGAATAACGTTCTCGCAGTCATTGGCAAGTTTTCTAGCACATTTCCGATATTTTGTATTAAACTTTTGAAATTAATTTGTTTTTCTCTGAAACGGATATGGCAAAAGAAGAATAGATTTCTATTGTGTATCTATTCTCCTGATGCGTTCCTTTTTCAATATTAAACAGTGTCTCAGAAATTCTAGTTGAGTTTTCATGCCTTCCTAAAATTACTCGCATATTTCCAACTCCCGAGAATTGCTACCACTGTTTTTACTTGGGGATAAACTTGGACTTGTTTTCGGAAATGCGTCGGTATATGGTACGATTGAAATACGTGTAGTTTTCTATCCGGTTTTGGCCGCACCGATTCCTTAATTTTAAGCAGGCAGGTTCGCTGTCGTTTACAACACTACATTATAATAATAATATATATTATACAAATAAATCATAATTTAATATAACCTAGGTATCTTATAAATATATATATAAATGTTGTAGCTTTATAGATGGAGAGTTTTTGTATTTATTTGGTACTTATTAGATAGGATATATGCATCGAATGATTTATATTGTACCTACAGTGGAAAACTACCTGCAACAGACATATAAAACATTTACACCCCATATTTGTACACAATGTTGGGTTGAGAGTTTAGGATATAAAATTAAAGCAAGTAAATAAAAAGAAATCATTAATTCAGAGTAGATACATGTATATCAAACAACAGTCAATATAAATACAATTTCAATTAAATAGGTTTCAAACGAAATTCGTTTTAGATAAAATACGTTTCTGCCATATTATTTTTCCACAAAACTGCAGATCTGTTATATAAATACCTACTAACGTAAAATATGAAATGTTGTTTTGGTTTGTTACAGAAATTTAGATTTATAAGGAAGTAGTAGAAATATATGGGTATTGGGTAGTATATAAAAATAAAAATATAAATTGATGTTATATTAATTTAATATTTTGTTTGGTTTTTTCAAAAACTCACCAGCTGTCCTAAACAATAATTTAAACATGCTACGAAATATTACCACTAGGCAATACAGATTAGGGTAACCAGACGTCCCATTTAAAACGGGATTGTCCCTTTTTAGTTTTTTGACCATCATGTCTAGTTGTCCCGACCAACTTTGAACGGGATGCTTTTTATTTCATTTTTAATCCCGTTTTTCTATATTATTACAATGGTGGATAAATATAACAAAATATAATAGTATAATATTGTGGTTAAACATGGGGGGGAGGGATTTTACTTGGTTGTTGGAACTGCGAGATCAAGTATTTGCCGACTGAAATATAATTTATGTCGACTGTAAAACTGTCGACTGGTAATTTCTTAAAACAAACTATGTGAAGTACCTATTAAAATTCCTGGTTTTTCTGTAGGTAAGGTGCGGTAAAATAATTAAAATTTGATAAATATTATACTAAAAAACATTATAAAAAATTTTTTAAAAATTGAACTAAAACATTTTGAACAGTTCTATAGTTATACTACTATAATTGTTACTATTGTGTATCATACAGCCGCTAGCCGTACATATACAGAATTGTCTGGTTATTTGAACTTTAAAACTTGTGTATTATTAAATCACTATATGATAAGGGTTATAGGAACCAAAATCTAAAATAAAACTCCGGCATCTGCATGTTACACATATTGAAGAACTTAGGTAAGCCACTGCAGCCGTGTAAAAATTGATCAGGAACATAATACATTAATATGTGCTTGCCAGTGGTTGTTTTTTAAGTTACCCATTTGGGCTGGTCGAAACTTTTACCCCCCTCTATTAAAAACTGAAATGACACCACTGACTGTAATAATAACAATATAGGCCTACCACCCACAGCCCACAGATAGGTGCTTGAGATAGGTAGCGATTAGCGATAGCATACCTATGCTCGACGGCACTAAAAAAGTTATTATAGGTATTATATACGTATAGCAATCGGCAGTATTTTGATTTCTAAATCAGTAAACTCTTAAATTGTCAAGAGTGTATAGTCGAAGTCAGTGGGAATAAGGAAAACAAGGAGTTCTACTTCCCCTTATTTGTATACTAACACTATTGTGGAGTCAATAGTCATTGATTAAATATCCATTTATATTTTAAATTGTTTATAACATATACTAAACTATTAATAGTGTCGTCCTCTGCAATTACCGATTTAGAAATCAAAATACTACTGACTGCCGAGGGCCCGTTCTCGTTTTTATTATTAAAATTATAACCTAAACAAATCTAGATAAACGGTTTTTAACAAGTTATATAATTTCTGACAGCTCTTTGTTATTAAGGAAATGCCGACTGATAGTTACGAACAATTCAAAGGAGGGTGTGGCAGCCATTGCCGCCAGCCCTGATTGGCTCCAGGCAACAATCTTTTTTGGCGTTAAAATTAAGAAAATCCTATCACCATCTTAATCATGAGCATGGGAGACTTTGTTTTTTATCAACTAAAAACAAAAAAAGAATCAAGAATCTTATAATAAACGTATAAACGGATTAGCCAAACAGGAATAGAAAATGGATTTTCTTTCTTACTAATTTTTGTGTAGGTAGGTAAATAAAATATGTATTGTTCATAAAAATTTGAATTTTTTTAACGGTTATCCAACATAAATTAAGTTATTAACACTATTCCGTCACTTATTAATGTAAGCAGTGAGCCTGTATAATTTTTTTTAAATATGTAACAAAATTGGTAGAAAAAAAATGAATATTTTGCCTGACGGTCGACGGAGATGGTGTGATTTATTGGTCCAGGCCAACCTTTGACCTCTATAAAGCGTGATTAAAAATGATCGTGCTACACTAATTTAGTTATTCTCTCAGTCAATTTTTAAGATAATTGAAATAAAAGTGTTTTTCAAAATATAAGTAATATAATAATATGAGGAAGTGAAAAGTGAAAAGTCAAATTTTTGTAACTTCTAAATATAGTGATTTACTGATTTATTATTAAGTTGTTTCTCTTACTTCAAAAATGTAATCATCGTAAAAATAAGTTCAATATCAAGAAGAATTTTGAAAGGAAATGGGGAAATTGAAAAGGAAATGAGATTTAAGAGGCGTCCAAGTTTTAAGAGAAATGTATAATTGATTTGTTGGAATAATAAGTAAATTAATTGTTTAAATAATGAATTAATTTTAAAGTGTTTAGTGGAGTATATATTAATCAATTATTTTATTTTATTTTATTTATAAAATTAGCTTTTACAAACCATGTAATTATATACACTTTTTCTTTCAAACTTTGATAAAGAAGTCGTGACTTGGTATATTATATTGTATGTTTAAAAATTAAACAAACCTTGTTAACGTAATTTTTAGCTCCTTTTTTATTAGACATTTTGAAATATAATTCTGTACAATTTTAAATAAAGCTATACACTTAAACATACTTACATATCCCATCCACTTAATGTTCAGATAAAATAACTCCTCGTTGGCTATTATTTCTAAATATTTAGTGTCAACTATTTTTATTGAAGCGGTAAATTTCCAAATACAAAGTAAATATGTTTACTGATACCGTTTATGTATAGGTATTTCAATCGCATACCAATAAACCTTGTCAGTACACTACTGCCAATATAATATGTTGACATGTACCTATAGCAAAACATTTTGACAGATATCAGCAGTTATTGGTGTGCATCAACAGGTACCAACAGGCATTGGCGAAAATCGACGAATAATGACAAAACTATGGGACTTGGTCGTGTAAATTATATTGAACATTTAGTTTTTGAACCACTTCACATAATATTATGTTTATCCTAATGGTGTCATTCGTTAAGTTTGTTTAAGTATGGGAACGCCGACAGCAATTAACTTAAGCGTATACATATTATAGTAGGTAAATTGCAATATAATAATACTCATTACGATGAAAACGTGTTCTACCCGTGAATAATTATTTATTATTATTATAATTTCGATTAAACTCCAAAATTGAATAATATTATGTTTTAACATCATTATTTTAATGCATGTATTGTGATGAAAACTAACGCCGGAAGTTTTCTACGTGGGCTTAAGTTGAATTTCGGTCGGTAGAACATAATAATATTATATACCTACCCATAAAGTGATTTTTTAGCGTTATTTTATATGAGAATCGTTGGATTAACTGTGACTAAGTTTGACGAATGTATTATTATTAAAACACTATTTATTGGCTATAACACTGATTTACTGTTTTTATTTTAATAAATGTATTATTGTATTAAATATAATTTGTTTTTTTCTTTGTCTATAATTCTTTCTTCACTTGTGCTTTTTGTAAACCTTAACTTACAGAATTCTCTAGTTAAAAAAAAAAAAATAATTTAATTTAATATTTTAAATCCATGCAAACTTACTTATATTAATAAAATAAAAAGACCGCTTTTATTGACTTTATAACATTTATTATGAGTAAAATGGCATGAAAGTTAAATATACTATGTTACTCACTAGTGCGTGGTATTCTAAAACCATCCAATCATATGTAATTTAAATATTTATATCCAACAATAGCTAAATTTGTATGATTGAACTTTTAATTCAATTATACATATTCATTTGATTTGATCAATTCACTATTGGATTACAAGATTACCTTAAAATATTTACAGGATTCACTGCAATTATACCCACGGGTATACTAAAATAAATTATGTTCATATGATAAACTAGGTAAATTTATAAACATAAAATAAATTGAACAATGTGGATATAAATTATCGCAGTAATCAGAGCAATTTTAAATTATTTCAGTTATTATTTATTATTTATTTAATCTGAATAATGACCAATGGCATTAATATTGTTTTCTTGCAGCTCCTTTCATACGTAATAGAAGTAAATAAAGTTCATATATTTACCTATATTTGACCTCACCAAACGAAAAAAAAAAAATAGATTATAGAATGGTTAAATAACCAGTGGGTCTTCCATTAAAATTCTTATCGTTATTAATTAATTGTTTTTATTTGTTTATTGATTTATTCAGTTAAAATTATAATTATAAAATTAAAAGAAAACCACTTTTGTTTGTTTATATTATGTTATTATTATTATGTTTATGTTTATATTGTATGTTTATAAGTATGTTCTAGAATATAATATCTATAATGTTGAATGATGTAAATTACGTAAGTTTAAATAAAATAAATATTAATAATTAGGTTTAATTAAATTTACATTTAAGTAAGTACAGTAAAACTTCCGTTAATGGTCACCTCCATGTAACAGTCAATTTTTTTGGTCCCGTCGAGTGTTATCCTAGTGTTGTACCTACCTCTGTAGGACGGGTACCTCTAAATAGAGGTCATTATTTACAGTCCCTTCGGTGACTGTTATATGGAACTTCAACTGTATATAATAGTTCTATATCATGTTTTAAAAAATAATTAATTTTTATTAATATATTTTGTATGGATCCAAATTTGAATGATTTTACGAACTTAAATCAAAATTATCTGTCTTAAACGTACAATTTCAACTGCAGAAGAAAGTTTGTAAGAATAGTAATTGCCACACTTTTGATTAGGAAACGATTAGTATAAAGTATTCTCAAACATTCTAATAATATCAGATGTGACTCAATACCGACAAATTACCATTTCCATAACTTATGACTAGGTCTTGAATTAAGTTCTTTAAATGTAATTTTCGTCATTGGAGTTTGTAATCATTGGCTTAAAATAAATTTCTATTTCATAAATCATTTTTAAATTAGAATTTACTACTACGATATTTTACCGTAAACTATATGCCATTATAATATATTTGACTTATTTAAACATTTGAACCTTTTAAATATATACAATCATATAGTTATAATAATTATTTTATATTAGACAATATCAATACACAATTTAATGGAATGAACAATTAAAATACATAATTTTAGGTAGATACCTCATAATTGGCTTAGTTAAAATACAATTCGTAACTTATTAATTTAGGTTTGTTAACTAAGATGTGTTTTTAACATGATAGTTTTACACTGCGGAACACCGGTTAATCTCGATCATTAAAACAAATATATTAAATTAAAATAGTTGTAAAATTGACAAGAGTATCAATTTTTTAAAGAACATTAGTTGAAAATTAGGTATTATTAAACGATAGTTATATAATTATCAAAGAAATATTCGTGTAACCATAATAATAAACAGTATACAATTATAATCATTATTTTTGCGTAAGTAAATTAGTGTACTATTCGTGGGTTTCATATTTCATCCATATTTCGTTCAAATTATTTAATTATATGATTTTTTCATGATTCTTACTTAAGCACTTTAATGTGTTTTGTATGACTTTAGTATTTATTTTTAATAGTTTTAAATATTTTATTTTAAATAGATTAATATAGTGTAGTTTAAATTTTTTTTTTTAATTCCTCTGAAGTATTACAATTTTATTATATTATTATATTAATAGTTAATACTATTTATAATTTAACTGATTAAAATATCTTATTTGACGTTTATTACCTAGACTTGTCAATATTATGTTCTTAAATAAAATCAAAATATATGAATTTACCATAATTTTATTTTTTGTTGAGGATAACATAAAATTAAAGGGGGACGGAGTGGCCGAGTCGTCTAAGTGCCTCAATTCCTCAGTCATGGGCGGCATTTTTTTTTGGGCAAGTCACGGTGTCCGGAGAACAAGTGCCGCCATCCCCCACCCAGGCATGGCAGATACCTACGGGTTCCCAATCAAAAATTCTGGCAAACCCAATACACACGTGTCCTCCCCTATCAACATAAAAACCAACAAAACCACACAGCTAATGACCATAGATACCGTACTTAAGATCAAAAAAAAAAAAAAAAATTAAAAAAAAATTAAAAGATCGTCAATTATTACAATTTTATGATAGTCAATTTGAATGTATATTTTTCAGTATTTATTAAATACATTAATAATTAACACTTACCTGTTCTAGACATATCAGTCAACTGAAGATTTGTATTCAAATGCTTGAATATTGTTGCTATCCGAATACAAATATAACAAAATTGCAGGTCTATGGTAAACAAACATATCCTTGAAACTGCCTAAAAAGTTTATGTTCACAATGAAACTATGTAAATGTTGCACAGCACATTTTTATTATTACCTCTAAGAAAGCCCAGTGATAGTTGGACAAACTGTATAATGGGTAGTCGAAAAGTACTTCAAAACCCGTTATTAAGATACCCACGTATGTTATAATTAAAGGAACTGATACCGCTTCTCGTGTTAATAATAAAACAATAAAAATATATTAGTTTTATACATTGGATTCCGCATAGAATCTTTAAATTAGCTAGTTTGAGCACATCGAGTTTATGACAAAAATAACACTTAATTTGACTTAATTCAAACACTTTATTCATAACTCAATAATCGAACAGTTCTATAGTTGGTGGAAAAAATGAATATCCCAAGTTCAATATATTTTGTAATCAGCGAATTAAATAGATATATGTTAAAGTTTTTTTTAATTTTAATTTTTAAAAATTTCCAATTTTCTAGGAAAAAATAACAAGTTTAAGAAAAATAAAAATAAAAAAACGATACAAATATGTCTATATTTAAATTCTATAACAAATGTATACTTAACAACATATCGGCATCATGGATATCGCATATGATTCACTATTCAGGCACATCACTTAGATATGCTAAAATATTAAACTACGTGACCCATAACGTAATCATTAGATTTTGTTTACAATGTCATATTTATACTCAAATTCGGGTTATTAAATTACCTAACTTTACTACCTATTTCGTTATAACTTTAAAGTTTAAGGTATTCAACATTTAAACTGGGTATACTATTATACAATAATACAATAATATATCGATTTGTAACGTTAAAGTAACACTGTTACACTGTTATAGTAAAGTTAGTAAATATTTGATGTTATTACTTATTAGAACTTATTTTCCATTTTATAAGTATACTGTATGTATGATAAATATACAAGTGACTATTTAATATTTTAATGAAACTAAAAAGTACCTGACTATAAATAGAGGCAGATTTCATTTATTCTTAAAATCATATTATAACATGTTTTACTAAAGACGTAAATAAATAAATAAATTTTTTATAGAACAAAAAATTGTATTTACAATCTATAATTACATGTATTACAATAAGTAAATGGGATAGGGATGATTAGGGGAAGGGGGAAGTCACCCAATGGTGGCACCCCATGCAAAACGTAAATATAAACTAGAATTTTTTTAAATTAGCAGTGATAAAATACTTTATAGTTAGTCAATAAATTATTATCTATAATAATAATTATACGCTTTTATACCTATACAAACTTAATGAATCTTGTAAAACAAATTTACCTAGTATAATATATTAAATTAGGTAATTAATTTCACTGATTATAATTTTTTTTTTTTGAAAATGAATGATAAAGTTATTAAATCATTATAATGTTTTATAATTACAAGCATTACACATTTAAATATAAATTCTGATAAAATATAGTTATCATTTTAATATTATATAAATAATAACTACAAACAAGTTTGTACTTTGTTAAACTATTGACTCATTAGACAAAAAGTAAGAATTAAATATATTTGCCAAGTACAATAATTAGTTCTATTTGTTGTTGTTTCAAATTCAAACAATGACTAGTGGAGTTTTGAATCTTTATTTGTATTTAATGGTTAAAACTTATAAGTATTCGGAGCAATAGTTCTAAACCGCAAGATGACTATAATAAAACTAATTTAATAAGGAAATTGTATTTTATTATACTCTTCGAACAAACAAAAAGGTATGAATAACACTTTCTTTTATATATATGTACACATACGAGTAGGTATATAAGTATATATATATATATATATTACATTAACTTAACTATAGGTGTGAACCAACAAAAACAAATATCTTATAAAGATTTATTATAAGTTATGATTTAATGCTTCTAAATATTTTGTTTTTTATAAAATAAAGCATGAAATTTGATTCGCTTGTACAAAAATTAAATTTGTGTCTTCCCTGTAGGAAATAATATAGACCTGAGCTTATTACATTATAAGTTACAAGAAATACGAGAGAGAATAGTTTGAGATAGAATAGGGTATTCAGACATGTTATGAAAAATATAATATGAGAAAAATGGTTTAAGAAGAAATAAGAATAATAAAGATTGGTATTATTACGTTGAAATAGAAAACTAGAAAATAAGATATATACCTAATTATGAGAAATAATAAAAAAAGATACATAAAAGTATGTGGGGATCAAAGGTAGAAAATGTAAAGTTTAATATTAGGTTTTTAGAAAAATCAAATTTTATAGAACTGAAATAATTTTCTTAATATGTATATTATATTGTTGTATGATTAGAAAAGATTATTTTCATTAGAAATTAATTATTATATTATAATATTATTTAGAATTTTTCTATTTTAAATTTACATTTTTTTTAAATTTTAGTTTCAAATTTTCTATTAATTTGTGTTCAAAAATTTTAAGTATAAACCCGTTTTCATTATTCAACAATCAGTATAACAATATGGTTGAAATTATATAATTATAAACCGATCGCTAGTTAAATGCATGATAATATCAATAGTGGCTATTTAAAAACGTTTTTAACAAACGACAATTTAATCATATAATGTATGCATATTACATTATATTGTGTTTTATATATAATATTAATTGATTATAGCAATGGCATTAGTCTGTCAATCACTCAACATTTTAATCATAATAAAAAATGCATTTTATATAAATGTATCAATATTAAAATATGTTAATGGGCATGGTCTGTATTTTATATTAAAAGTTCTTAAAAATTAAATTACATTTTTTTATTCACTTAAATCGAATGTTCTCTGAATAGAAGATGTAATTTACATATTTTTAACTATTTGTAACTGGCGAGGTCGCTTTAGATTTAGTTTATAATATCAAATTGTCAATAATGCAATAAATAAGTGGTTTATAAAGAAAATTAAGTCTTTCTTTTATTAAATTATAATTTGAAACAATAATTGTGTGCAAACTCATTTAAGAAAATAAAAATATGCCATCCTAGTGTATCATTGTAAATTTAATTAGTTTAAGTTGAATTACCATAAAAATTCCCATTAATGTAAAATTTTTTATTTTCATTATCATTTAAAAAAAATATCATGAAGTTGAAAAATATTGTATAATACCTACTCTACATGGGACATAACAATAAATGTGCATTAAAAACTATCTAAATAGACAGTATAATATTGTTTGAAAATTAATAGAAAAAAGTACATTTTTAATTAAATTATTTATTTTACCTCTAATGTTCAGTCGTTTTTCAATCGATTTTAAATCATTAAAAATATTCAGTATTTCAGTAGATTTGAAAGCTTGGATTATCATTATGATTGATTTTACAATTTTTGATATAGAAGATACAATTGTTGCTTTTCGATTATTCAATTCGTGCTGAAACAACGGAATATATTTTAACACTATTATGTTTATTGCTTTTAACCGTTAATTGTATAAAAAACATACACCAATTTCAGTTTTAGATCTGTATAGTTTAACAGGATCAGGATCCAAGCATAGCATTACAGTTATCCAAAAAATGGTCGCACAAAACTTCCAATAACTCAAAGGTTTCAAGGTCTGAAATGGAATTAGTAATTTAGAAAGTAGCAAAATCTGACATTTTTAAATGGAAGGGGGTGGCAGAGAATGATGTTAAAATAATAATATGTAAATCTAAGTTGTATATACAAACATTTTTATTATATCATTATTATCAATATTCTAATCATATAATAATTTCTATTTTTTTTAGTTTTTGTCCCTTTGAACTCAATCATGACCTCTCCAGAGGTTAGAGTTCAACAGTAAAAAATAACTTGTTAATTATTTCCATTGATTTTTGTTATTTAAATAATAATAAAATGTAAAAAGTAATCTGAACATCAAATGAAAGCTATCCAAATTGAAATTGTCTATAATCTAGTCTGCTCATATTGATTACATTTATATTTTAATATAGGTAGATAATGAAAATAATACAATAAGGCGAGTCTGAAACCTTTTCTCCCCACACACTCTCGCATATACCACTCTACGCTAGGGCTAGAGATATATAAAATGAAAAAAAATAATTTATTGGTAATAATATTATAATTTTACGTTGATGTATCATTTTAGTTGATTATCATTAACCTGCATTGGATTAAGCATGAAAGTAAATTGCATAGTCTGAGGGTTTGTCAGGGTCTGATGAATCTTATACTGTTATACTTATAGGCATTAAAGCCCTACAATGAAACCCCCAATAGCTTAGCAAAATGTTAACTGCTGAGATATTATGTAAATGTTTAAAATATTATAATATTAATTGTTATAATTATTAATTTTATCAATTTATTAGGGCAATGTAACAACAGGACTGTATACAAAAACCGATCAGTTGTTACATTTCTTTCACTTTGGCTCATAATATCGGTGTTAATACAAGTAATATACTATAAATTAGAATTTTTTGAATGATAAAGGATAGAACTTTCAAATTGTTTAAATTTCATTTTAATTTAATATAATCACTAAAATGTGCTAAAGTTACTGTTTATAACACACAATATATACGGATGTAGATGCATTTAGTTTTTTCAATCACGAAAATTACTCAAATACATTTTGTTATAACTTTACTTTCTCTAACTGAAATATATCGAAGATTTTTCCAAAGCTAAGAGAATGTTGGAAAATGTCTTATTAAAAGAAAATGATTTCTTATTTATATATGAAACTATTGAAGCTCTTTAATACAATAAAAAATGTCAACAAAAAAGGAATATCGTTGTTAAATCAATACATTCCTTTCTTCACTTTTATTTTAAAATTACGCTGTAAGTATAATGTATAAGTTGATGAAAAGTCAATACGTTTGATACTTAGAATGCCACTTACTCTTCAAGACTTTACATCGCATAAAAAAAATAAAAACTTGTCTGAATATAATTGATTGGAAGAAAATTACCGTAAGACAATATTCTAAAGCATTTACAATTTACATAACTCTCTTAAAATGTATTCTACCAGTCGTATATATTACACATATTATACAATAATATATAATGTTTTATGTACGAATTATGTTTAATTTTTTTTTTAAGAATTCAATCATATTAATAAGACATCAAATACAATACACTCATATAAATTACATTACTTTTTATTGAAAAAAAAAGTTGTTTAATAATTATTAGTTACTGAAAATTATTCGACAATCTACTATATATTATACTTGTTTAATGTTATATTTTACATTTAAGTATTATACAATAATAATAATAGTAATAAACAACACCCATTAATAATCTTTTTTGGCTAAAATTACAGAAACCGAATTATTGTGAACGAACAAGACGAGCAGTGTCATGTTTTCGATTGTCTTGCGAACAATAAGTGATAATATATTATAATATAATATTCATACTATATAGGTATATTATTTTATAATTATTATAATTTGTATAACGTCATTGCGCTTTTCTACTGGCTGTACGAGTGGTCTACGAAGCGGAAACGGCTTTCGCGCAAAACAAATTGACGTCTGTTGGCGGAATCGCGCATTTCAGCCCGAGTCGCGTAGGCGTTTTTTTCCACCGTGTTTTCGGAACTCGATTTCCACACGGGACAGCTGCAGGTCGTATGTGTGTGCACTTACACACACGGGCCGATCAAGTGCACCGAACTGTTGGAAATACGATTTGTCCGCGGGGTGCGCCGTCCAAAGTAGTTGTACACAGTGGCACAGTGCACGTATAGTGAACAGCAACGTCGTAAAGGGTTTTGACATGTTTCAACATAAAACAAAACACTATTTTTCCCCACACACGCACCCATGCACCGCACCCACACACTCTCGCGCAAGCGCACCAGCCACCTATTACTATATACTGACGCTGACGTACGGACTCGACACCTTCCATTTTGCCATATCCATCGTGTTTATTACCGGTAACGACGAGCGATTTAAAACACGTGCAGCAGACTTCCCATTTACTCGGAAAACCGATTGTTCGTGTTATGAACAGGATAAAAAAAAATAGAAAAAAACTACGATGTACCAGGTACCTATATAATATTATGGTAATGACGATAATGGGAACGCGTTGTTATCACATATTATGTGTACCGAGTGACAGCAAAGTGATATTATTAGGTAGGTAGATAGTTAATAAGATACATTTTAAATGTCCGTTCGACATTTATAGAAGCATAATATTATGTTAAGTCTTAAGTTCATCAAGAGATGAATACGAATTGAGTATATTTGTATGTATAAGACGTCTGGGATGCACCACGACAAACACTTTGAAAAACATATTATAAACGTTTGACGGGTATAAAATAATACAATCATAGTTAAACGTTGAATTTTAATCCATCTTATCGTGCTTTGAATACCTATAATATCTAATGTCTGTGGGTTATCGAAATTTATTTATTGGACAAACTGCTGGTAATGCAATATTTAGTATATAAATCACGTCTTAATTTTTTAATACAATAAACGTAAGAAAAAATGAAAATCTCCAGGCGTAAATTGTTCAAAAGTCAATACCTGAAAGATAGAACTAAATAAATTCACAATAAAGAAAAATATTATATAAGCAATAATATGAAATACGTGAAGCATCGGAAAGTAATATTTTGAGTTATTCTTTTTAGTAGGTACGTTCAGAAATTATTAAAATAAAATATATATTTTTATTAAGTTCCAGTATTTTCAAAAGCTTTCTGGTAACAATTAAAATGTTGGAGTATAAGCTTGAACAATGTTTAAAAAAATTATAATTGGACTTCTATTGAAACCCGTATATATGATGTACTGAACATATTATTATATATAATTTAACAGTGTTAGTTTTTAAAATATTATTTTATTAATAATCCATGTAATATTGTGTACTCACTACTCAGGTAATATGTAATAATTTTTGGTAAATATTTCTATAAAATTATATTTTTATTACTGATTTGCTTGTTAATCTTGTACAATAGTATAATACACTGATACTATCCATGGTCAATCCGTCTTGCATCGTAACAATTGTCACCGATCGCCATGTATATCCAATTTTGATTTCAATATTAAGTTTAGGAAATCTCCTTCAAAATGCTTTTGAAATATGATTTTTTTAAGTGTTAGACGGACATTTTCACAGTGATATTTTTTATACATTTTATATACATATATAATTTGAAGTACTTACATATTATTTACTCATTACTATATTATTTTAAGTTATAGGTTAATACTGTCTACATTTTTCCAAAAAGGAAACATGTTTTACTTTTTTTTTATTTAAGTAATTTACTAAGTTTTTTTTAGAAGTACCTAACTTTTATTTTTTAACCAAATATAGTTTTGAAATTGTTAATACCTACCTAATTAATGAATATTGGATAAACCTGAAACAACTAATTATATTTTTAGGTAAACATTAAACATTTAGATTAGCAAAATATTGAGATGCAAAAAAAACATGGGTTATCAAACCTCTTAGCTAAACTTCATTAATATTTATAAATAATAAAATATTGATTTAATGTTTGATGTTTGAAAATAAACACAGTATTCGACTTAAAATAAAGAAACGTGGTTGATGTCTTAAAATAATATAACATTATCCTAAAAAATTAAAAAAATAATATTTGATTTTCTGCAAATGTACATAAAATAGGTTGAATAAAAAAAAAATTGTATATTAGAAAACAAGTAAAGTAGGTAAAAAAAAATATACTAAATAACTATAATTTACAGTACGGAAAATGTCAGCTAATAATCAACCAAAAAATATTAGTTAACAGACTAAATACAAATAAAACTTAAATATGGTTATGCTGATGCAAATGTCCTCATCAAATTTAAATCAAATATTTATTTTTAATATTGTTTTGATATTTTTTTTTATTAGATTTTGATAATTACTAAAAAGTAAATACTTTGAGAAATATACTTACTTTATATAATTTTACGGTATCCATCGAAGGAAACGTACCAAAAACTGATGATATTTTTAAAATCCATTCTACTTTGGTAGGCATTTCTTATAAAAATGAAGTCCATAAAATAATATTCAAAGCAGTACTACAACGCAATATGCAAATATTCAAATTTCATATCACAATGGCCAGGACGCCAGGTAAATTAATAAAAAAACATTTATATTATTTTTGTGGAATCAATCATGTCAGCCATGTTTCCCATTAATATTAATTGATGTGTTAAAAAAACAGTATTACTTTTAAGCTCATTTCGTTATAAATTTGATGTCGATATGTCGATGTATTTTCACTCCACAAAAACTGTTTTGATAGTTATTTTTTTAATAAATCATTATTTTTGTATAACATAACATGATGCAAAAAAATGAAATTATTAACCTTAAAGATGGCATTTGTAAATTAATTGTATGACCCGACTACCATTCAAGATTTATACCCAACAAAAATCGTATTAATTATAGTAAACTCATTATTTATTTTATTTCTTTGATACATAAGAAAAACAATATTTTAAAATGTTATGACAGACATTACCATAAAAATGTTTAATCACATTAATATTTAGCTATCTAAAAAAATATTCGATTCATTATCATTGTGAACGGCAGTCACAAGCTTATTTGAAAAAAATAACAAATTAACATTATACGTATGAATTTAAATGTCGTTCTCATTGCATTTTATTATTTAAGGAAAACGTAAATTGTGGTAACATACCACCCTTATCTGAGTAATGTAAAAGCCCGTGAATTTGGTTTCAGGGGATGATTAATAAAGGATGGACCAATGTCAGACGATTAGACGAAGGTAAAAACTTAGCAGACTAGATTTGAACCAACGACTATCATTTACGTCACGACTTATTTACCCAATGTAACAATGAACCCGCATTGTAGTGTCAAACCGAAGTGTTGGATAATCTTTTTTTTTGGCACTAAAAATTAGTATTTAATGTTCTCGTAGTAATTATTATTTATTAGACATGTTAACTGATTGTGGTTTTGGTTTTGGTGAAAAAATAAGGATATTATTATTTTTGATATAAGTAAGTCAAAATCGTGGTAACTATACGCTCCATAGAAAAATAAAATGACATTTGTCGACTGTGCAGGTTTCAACAATGACATGAGTATTATTCAATGTTGAAAATAGGGGAAAAGCTTAATAATACAGAGGCTACACTCTATACAGTATAATATCCTTGAGTGTGAATAACAAGTAGCAACTAAATAGTGTATAGAGATTACTGTATAACACAATCATAACGTAAGATCTTATATCATCAATAATATCATCTAAAATTCTTAAATCTAAACGTGTAAGTACTAAGTAAACACATATTTAGAATTTATATCTACAGCAGATGTATTTCTAAAATGCCATTCTGTAGCAATAGAATTTCCTGTATAAATATTATAATGCGTATTATAGTAATCTATACTATTAAAGGCAATGGTTGTGTGTGTGTATAAGCGATCCACAGCCAAGTTTATTTCATGGTTCTGACTTTTGGTGTATAGATAATCTTATACCCGAGGATGTGCACCTCCAACTTCCAAGAAAAAAAAATATAGGTTCACACAAGTATATTTACGAAAAACGAATATTATATTTTTTTATAGAGTTGGTATTGGTTACAGAAACAAAATAGTTTTAATCAAATATAAAATACAGGTAAAAATCGCCAAAATGACTGTTACAAATATGTGAAATTATTAAACATAAATTTAAAGGAGTTTAAGACAGAGTAAAACCATTGGCAATATTTAATTTGTCACGGGCAACGCTGCTGTGTAGGATCAGCTAGTTTAATATAACATTTGCGAATAGCCATGGGCTATAATGTAAAGTTTAAAGTTTTTGTTTACTTCACAATATTTCGATGAAAATCAAAAATTAACTCTCTAGTATAATGAATAATGATTAACGTTATGTTCAAATTAAAATTTAGATGTATAGTGGGAAATGTTTGATAATTTATGTTTAAAACTTATCAAACAACATAAATTCACAATTATTAATGAAAATTAAATGTAATTACAAATAAATTATTACTATTAGGTTCATTTTAATAATTTTAAAAATTTTTTTTATAGAGCTGAACTACGCATTTGCTACAAAGTATTACATATTTTGTTTCGGGGAACATATTCTCTTAGTTATTTAACAAAAAGGTAAAATAGACTGAATGTTTCATTTTTTAAATATTGAGTCCTATACACGTCACAATAAAATATTCGTTTTAAATATTTACTTAAATAAAATTTGTTGAAAAAAAAATGAAATATTTTATATTACATTTTAAGACTGAGTACATAAAAAAGTTTAAACTGCCTTCCAAAGCTTCTCATTGAAAGTTTTAATAAATAAAAAATAAAATATTCTTTCTAAATACCTACCAACAATAACCTTGAAACGAGTTATTTTATTGCATTTTTAATATATTATATTTTTTTGGGTTGCAAAGGAATTAAGTTGTTTTATTATGATAAGTATAATATTATGTAGGTACAATATATATGACATATTAGAAAACATTAAATAAATAATAAATAATATAATATCGGTCAAACATTGATTCTTTTCAAAATGAATGAAGATTAATACAATAAATTAATGTGTTACATAATATTAACACGTTGAGCGTTGTTTTTCACAAAATATAGCCAACCATCGTGAGACCCAATTCTGAGTCTCAACAAATTACCAAAAGCCATTTTTGGATATCACTAAAATAATTTTCAGCCGATACACCTTTCTGGGTCTCAATAATCAATATTTTCTCGTCAGATTTAAAATCTACAGTGTTGCGACTTTCAGTAGGTGTTACAAGTTTGGAAAAATGATAATTCGTTTTTTGTTTAGTCAACATTTGTCAAAACTGTAATTTAGTAAACCTACCTACTACTATAAAAAAAACTTGCGGTGGTGAGGACAAAGTTTGGTGAGACCCAATTTTGGGTTTCATGGAGTTCGATGTGTAGAGTACCAATAATTCATGTAGAATAAAAATAATGGTATAAGATAAATAGTAAATACGAGGTGCAAATGTCATATTAAAAAGTACTTATTATGTTTAAAATTATTGGATTTTCTGTGTTAAAAGTCATACGGAATGTTACAACGATGAATACACGAATTGTTTAATAATAATTATATATTATATTCTTTTTACACCTAAATTATCAAATAGCGTGTTTTTTTGCACTTCAATCATCACAATACACCCGTATTCACCAGGATACTATGGTAACGATTACTTACAAAGTTCAAGAACTCGTTATTTAAGGTACACGTAAATTAGATTTGTTTCTTATTATAATCAATTAACCATAACAAAATTATAAAATAAACTGTATTTCACACAAATGCACTAACATTTGTACGCTCCTACGACCATGATTATAATAAACTATTCGACTATTTTGTTCTTGTAATATTTGAACGAATTTAAGTACCTTTGGAATAATCCAATACAACTTGAAAAAAATGTTTATTTGTTAATTTGTTTAATTTGAAAATCTTTATGAAACGAAACATAATAACCTAGTATTGTACTTCCACTTATTAAGAACTTCACATAAATTAACTGATATTTAATAATAAAAGTTATTCCACAACCTTTTCAAGCATCTAATATATAAGTATGTTTAAAATGATTATCTGATTACATCCTTGTTTTCCTATTTTAAACAATCCAATCTAAGGGTATTAAAACATTTAGGTACTAATTGTATCTTTCTTATATGCGTAATTTTGTAAAATATCCATCCAAACAGACTATTTCATCACATTTTTGAAACATTGCTTACAACTAAATTTAAACGAGTATAAAGTTAATATACTTACACATTATACATAATAATAGATAACGAGTCAACAAAAACTGCTGATATAATATTTAAACTTTCCCAAAACGGCTCCAGAGGGCTGTTTCTAAATAGTTAAACATTTCACCCCTTTCATTTGCTAGAGTCAAAGGAGATTTGTAAATATTAAATTTATCATTACTCATTTGAATGGGTTTATTATAAATACTTTGGTTTTTAGACACTGAACGATGTACCTAAATATTATTGACATTATATTATTGTAATATAATATGAAAATAATATTACTGATTATAGGTACATTATTACTGAAGGTACCTAGGTACCAAAAAGTGTCTCCAGACTATAAAAACCAATACATTTCATATCCGATCAGAATCTAAAAGTGACTAAAACCCGGTATAATATTATGATTTAAAATGGATCGTGGACGTTTTTAATAATAATTTGTTGGTAGATGATACACATTATAATAATATGCTATTGTGATGGATTATTTTTCCTGGGGTCGTTTACATGAATTTATTGAACTTATTAAGTCTTATTATAATATCCATTTCCAATAGTTTCGTGTAAAAGATTACACTAATGTAGGTAAAAGAACCCTATACTTTGTTAATGTGGTTTTCTGTCAAAATCAACTACATCTGGTTGAACACATTTATCAACCTTTCAGCCTTCAGGTATACGTGACACGTAAGCCGGATGTTGTGTTTTTTTCCTTTTTAGCTTTTCGTTTTAATAAATATACTAAACCATTTTTCCTCGCACACACCTCGTATGAAAACACGCGATTTTTCGTGTTACAAATATAATTCTCATCACATTTTAGGTATTGTATTATAAATTAAATGATAATCAATTTGAACGTAAACCCACCGAGTTAATCGAAATTGATGTAATCGCATGCACATCATTATTGTTATCTAAACGATCCAAAAACCATAATGTTCGGATAAAAATAAAACACACGTGTATATTATTATACTTTTATATTTGAGGGGAAAATGTATTATAGCAGGATGTTATAGTAAATATTTTGATAACGAAAAATATATACCATCATTCATATATTTTTCATGACAATATGAAACAGTTTATTTATAACATATAAGCCATGGGGCCTACAGCCTGTATACTGTGGTTATGTCCAACGCATATATAATCATAATATACAGAGGTTTTTTTCTCTGCAAATATGTTTTTGGAGAACATATTTTTTTTTTCACATAATTTTGATAACAAATTTATACGTTATCAATATAACTTTTAATATTTTCCATCAAAGTATTTTTACAGATATTTAAGTTATAAAATAATACATGGGGTGAATTGAATGTCATTACAACCTATTATATTTTAGTAAATTGGTACATAGATGGGGGTCGGAGGAAGACAAAAACCCAATTTTACACTAAATCACCTTGTATCGTTGGTGGAAATCTTAGGGGTGCAATGTATGCTAAGCATTCGTAATAATAACAATAATAATAATAGGGTGATAAGCTTCCACCTTAATGATAGGGTTTTTAAATTGACTTATTATATATTTTCAGTACCATCAGCTAATATTTATTAAAAATAACATAGAAAAAAGGGCTATTCTGTATAAAGTATAAGCGCTAGTGATTATTTCGATTTTCGAAAATCAATACACTTTTAAAAGATGTAAATTACGCACAATATTTTATAACACTCTTGTATTGTCATCCTACAAGATATTTGTAATTTCATAGACCATAGTCCACGGCAGAATAATTTTCTAAACACATGTCGATCATTCAGCTAGTAATTTTTTACTAACATTTAAACTTTAAATGAGCCGATTCAATACAAACTTTGCTCGCTGCTCGAGCACAAATAGACCATAATAAATAAATAAATAAATAATAATAATGATAAAAAATATTCTGGAAATGCCTTATCTGGCCTTACCCTGACAATCGGCACGGCGGGCATAGACGCCGTACGTCCGCGATCCGTGATCGTTGTAGATCTCCGGTTGCCGAACGCCGACGACCGTTGTAGACTCCTCCTGGGCGAACTTCCCGATGGCCTGGCACGCAGAGATCTGTTTGCGCTGATGCCGCCACCCTGTCTGACCGCGGTCGGTGGCCGGATAGACGAGGACGTGGACGACAACCGCGACGGCGATGGTCTTCGGAATTGGTGTTCTACGATGCGTTTCTCCTCCAAGACGGCTTCCGGTGGCGGCTCGTCGTCCGGCCGGTAATCGCCCCCATAAAATGGCATCGGTGCTGAAGTTGGCCTGTTCAAAGATGAACGACATTTATGAGTATCGATAAAATCCCTGAATGGGCAACTACAACTCCCGCTGACCAATAATAAACGAGAATACTATTTATGATTTGAAATCGTGTCAATATCATTCCAGGGATTTGTTAGATACTTGTATTCAAAACACCTTTCCGGGAATCCCTAAGTGTAAAAAAAACCATGATGGTTAAATTTGGAATACTAGGTATTAAAAAGCGTGTCATTTTAGAACATCTATTGTTTTCGATAATTTTCTAAAATATTTGTATTTCTTTAAACTATGATTTCTCAAAAGAAAATTGTGAATAACGAAAATCTTTTAACACTTCATAAAAGAAAAAAAAATATTTCAAACTTCCCCATTAGTTATAACTTCATAAATAACTGGTGGATTTTTGAGTCAAAGTCCAATCATATATTTTATTGTTCATATTACTTCTATTGCTTCTATTAAACTAGTAAAAAATTCTCTAAAAAAATTTAGTTATTGTTTTTTTATCGAATTATTATATATTGATATAAATAAATAGGTATATGCAACTATAGTAACATTATTGTTACATTTTTAAATTACGTAGTTTTTTGCACTCAACTGAGATGTCTACCATTCTATCTAGATACCAAGTTAATTACCTTACCTTTACATCATCATAATATTCATAAGACGTTTTTATTTTTTATAACCAGCAAGTTTTAATCAAATTTTTGAACATACCGGGAAAAGTGATGTATTTCAAGAGTTCAACGTGGGTAAAACATGTTTAATCAAAAGTATTTCATAAAAAAAAAAAAAAGATTGAGGCTGATGTGTTTGAATATGACATTAATGTCTGCGATAGGAATTCAGATTAAACATTCTAGCGTGTATCGCAATAAATCCTCGAGGGCATGACACGTGCACGTTTTAGCTACTTTTTTGAAATATTATGATCTTCATAAACCATCTCTAAAACGTTGTTGATGAACAATAATTTACGATATCGGGATAACGAACATTCGTTTCATTTAACATTAATAACAACTAATATCGGTCAACACTCAACATTGATATCCAAGTCATTTCGGTTAATTTAAAGAAAACCATCGAAATTTTGTCGACTGACAACTTAATAAGAGAGAACGGTAAATCTCATGGCATTCTCGTGGTTAAAAATTAAAATGTGTAATTTAATAATAGTTACCTAGGTACATCAATGTAAGGGAAGTTTGTAAACCAACTTGTTTGTACTTTGATTATGTAGTGTAGGTACATGCGAAATTATTACCTGAGATTACAAAGACATACCATAACAATTGTGATTAATTTTGCTAAATATGAAGTATCTTTAAATATTAGGATAATTAAATCATTGTTGACATTTGGTGAACAAGTTTAATTATCAGATACATTGTGTAGTTATATTTAACTTAAATAAGTATATCAACACGAAAAGATAGCCCTCTTTTATTTATTTTCATAATATTATTCTTATTCATCTGATAATAATAATAATAATAAATATTACAAAGGGGACGGAGTGACTGAGCGGTCACGGGCGGCATTTTTCTTCGGGCAAGTCACGGGTCCGGAGAACAAGTGCCGCCATCCCTCACCTGGGCATAGCAGATACGCACGGGTGCCCCCCAATCAAAAATTCTGCCAAACACAAACAGTCACGTGAAAAAACTCACCACTTCAAAACCCTATCACCACCACCATACAACCCTACTAACAGCTAATGGCCATAGATGCAGGGCTCAGGATCAATAAAAAAAAATAATAATAAATAAATATTATATACCTACCTATTTAATTTATAATATTTTTTTAAAAAAGAAATAATAGTTGTCTGTTAAATATAAACATTATATTTTATTAATGGGTTAATAATCTAATTAATATCTATATAATTTGTATTAAATCTAACTTATATAGTATGGTGAGTTGCTGTTGCCTGTTATAACTTCTGACTTTATGAGTATACATTTTTCAAATAAATATTACTTCTATACAAGATAAATATGATCTTGTTTTTTAATAATTTTGAAATTCATTATTCATCGATTAACGAATTTCACAATTCAAACTTTCAATTACTATTTAATCATTTGTGAACGTACCTATATTAACTATATCAATAATAAAAGAACAAGTAATTTAGTACTAAACATCTAAACGTTACGATACATTCAAAATTCCAATAGAGTAGTAAGACTTGTATATTTTTCAGTAAACTATATTAGTTTTTAAGATAACAATATAATACAATGATATAATTTTTTTTTTTATCATTAATTAAAATATTATAAGAAATATAGCAATATATACTATCTGGCCAATCACATGTCATCCCATTATTATCCGTATAATTTAAGTCCGGCTTATACGACTCCTATCCTAAAAATCCATTTCAAAATAATATTTGGTCCAATTATTCAACAGATCTGCTTCATCCAACTTTGAAATGAGGTATAATTAATAATTATTATAGAGGTATCATACCATAAATCTAAGATTTAATGAGAAAGTTGTTAGGTAATTAATATTTTAATACATTTCTTTTCGTATACTTACTTTTCTATTACCTACACAGTACACATTGACAACAAATTAATATTATGTTACCTACCTATTTGTTTCTTATAAAGTATATTAATATAAAACATTAATTTATAGATTTAAATTAATTTAATAAAGTATAATTATAATTTTACATTTGAGATTTAAAAATTAATAATAATGCTCACACATATATACCTGACCGGGAACTCAATTAAATTATTATTATTTATTTTTTTAGATTCTGGCCGGGGGTAAGTATAAATGTATTAATTTAATGATGATGCTTATTTATTTTTAATTTACTTTTGGTGTGTGAACTACACCGAAGAAACTTTTTAGTTTTTACAGTATAAAAGTAAAATAATTATTTTTGACAAAATACTGAATAGAATATTTGAACAAAAATTGTAATATTTAAAAAAATATACAACTTGTGTTTGAAACAAAAAAATATAATAAATAATTTCTTAGCAAATAATGAATAATTATTTATAAACAGTACAATATCATAATAATTATGAAAAATACTCAAATACACATTCAAATTCAAATTCATATTCTTATGGAAATATAGGATGTAGGCATAGTCATTTCACCGAAATACAAATATAATAATATTGATATTATCTAGCTTTAAAAAGTAATTGATATTCATCCCAGTATCTAATAAAATAAAAATGATTAAATATAGTATTTAAAAGTGGCACATTCTATAACATTTCAACTAGTGACAGGAAGTTGTACAAGACCAAAAATTAGACATTCATTCTTAACCCACGCTTTTCTAATTAGCAAAGATCCAATACCCATATTCAACAAATATCTAGTTGACGTAAACACTTGGCATATCATCCAACAAAGCTAAAATTTCCAAAATATATGAAATACCTTATCGATTTCAAACAACTTAGAAGACGCTCTGAAAGACAACTGCACAAAAATCCTAGAATTCCTTACTAAAATTAATATTGTAAATAACTTTCGAATGTACTTTTAACTTGTATATACCTATCTTAATTTAAATTTTTTTTCTTATATTCTATACAGGTACATGATATAACGTATCTACGACAAGACTATTAACTTCAGATGTTGAAGCATTATTAATAATAATAATAAATTAAAATTCTATTGAAATGTAACACTGTTACAAAGTAAAATAGGTATTAGGTAGGTAGTATATTTACATTATATTTAAGAAGTTTATTGATGTAAAACAGCACTTTGTGTTGTACTCCTATAATTATTTTTAGACTAACTTAGCATAGGTAATAAAGTTATTCATAATTTTCTGGTCTTCTGGACCATAACACAATCAATTCTTAAAGAAAGTTGTAATTTAATTAAAATGCACGAATTATTATTGGTTTGTAATAAATTTACCTTTCAAACTTTTACTATTGTATCTAGGCTGTGATGAGAATATTATTTTGAAGTATGTAGTTATGCTTTAAACATAAATTAAATTGGAATTGGAATAAGTTAAAAAAAAATAGGTTATAAATAAATATTAACACTCTCGATTAAAAAAAACTTATGTTGTTATTAGAATATAGTTAATCAGGAACTTCCGTTAATACGAACAAATTAGAATAACAATAAGACATTTTTATCTTGACAATCATAATTATGTTACTTATTAATATATTATATAAGGATAAGTCATTATAATTTATAGTGTATCGTTTAAAGAAAACTTAACAATTTGTATAGTGAGCTTTAATATACAATAGTAATGATCAATGGGTATGAATATAATTTATATCTTATTTGGGAAATAAGATGTATATTATCTGTATTCTATATGTATATAACCAAACGTGTCCTGACTGAGTGACCGATTGACTGATCAACGTAGAGCCTAAACGACGTATACCTAGAGGCTTTACATTCTCATGGACCTTCGTACCCCTATGTATAAGTAAACTAAGAAATAATTTTCCATAATTCGCATTGTAAAGAGGTTCTCGCATACAAGTACCCTAAAAGTTCACGACGGAAATCGGATAACGCCGGGACAGCTGGTAAATCTATGTATATATAAATGGATGTTGATTTATCCAAAGTTAATGGACTCAAAAACTACTGGACCGTGTTCAATAAAAAATATATCAATAGATTCCTTGATACTTGGATGGTGTATTGGTGTCTATAGAATATTTTTTCAACTCCTAAGAGTAGTTCAGAAGTGAATTTTTTTTTTTTTATATAGTTGCCATTGGTTACATATTATTATTTTATTGCTATAATAATTATTAAATAACTACGTTCTATGGCTCTATGCATATGTACATATATTAGTAAAAAACAATTAAAAATCATATTGCATACGAGTCTGCAATGAAGTACCACATTTTATGTCTTTGTTGTCCTTGCTATCATAATATATCTATCACCTAACTATCGTGTGATAAGCGCGTATATCGAGTTCGAATCTCGGATTAGAAGAATTATATTTTGAAATTTTTTTCGTAACGTAACGTTTTTCAATTTCGATTCTATGTGCCAAATCAGAGACATAATAATTATTATTATAATAGTTTTAAAACCCATGGCAACCATTTATAAACATAAGTAAATTACGTGACGTTTTTCGATTCTTTGTGCCAAAGCAAAGACATGAAATGTCAAAATATTGAATATACATTTTTTAGATTCTGAGAGTAGCGAATGTAAGTATTGTATTTACAATGATATGTGTTTTTTTTCTGCCTGTCATCAATATTTGGATAAGTAAAAATACTACGATTTTCGACATCCGCATCTTATCTGATATAAAAGTGAACTTAGTTGGAGGTAATAATTCTAACTTACCAGTAGATTAAGAAGGCTTAGAGAAAAAGTAAAAAAAATGTAATATTTACAAAAAACCAATTTTGGAGGAATTGATTTTATTTTTTTGGTGTAACTAAAATTCTTATAACATTATTTAGTGGAAAATTGTTTTAAAAATGTTGATGTACCTAATTCAAAATTTGAATCAGTAGTTCCTTAATTATTAAAATGTTTATAGTAAGGATAATAGTCCTTAAAAATGGTTTTACAAAAATATGAAAAAGACGTACAATTAGATAGAGTATTTATTACTTGGGCCTTATTTTACAAATTATTAATATTAATAACTAAAATGTTTAAATCACCATAGGCCCTGTATCTTAATATAAGCCCGTTACCATGGGGACCACTTATGCTTAGAAGTTAGAACACAAAGTTAATTTACTCATAAACTACTCTTATGAATTTTGATTTAAAAATTATAAAAAAATTTCCACTGTATAGTAATAAAGGGCTTTTCTCATTAGAAAAATAGAAATTTGTATCCCCACAGGGCACTTTTTAAGTAGAACGGAAGCTCCTAATAATTTGATAGTATGGTCTAAAAATATATTTAAAATGTACAATAATCAGATTTTGAATGACTACATTATTGGAGAAAAAAGGAGGGAGCATGCTTGATTAATCACGCTGTAAATAAATAGTTAAATATTTTATTTTATTTAGTATTTGAGATTCACTAAAAATATAACGATACTTTATTTGAGTGAAAAAGTTTATTTATAATATGACTTGTACAAATAGATAAATTATTTATTATTTATTTCAGTTATATGATATTATGATATAATTGAGTTTGTGATGTTTTAAGACTCAGGGCGAAGCGATGTTTACATTGGATTTACGATGATGTGTGTTATTATTTATTAATTTATCAGTCAACAGTCATCATTTTTCTGAGCCTCAAAACACTTGGAATCTTCGAATGTGGTTTTTGGATGTCAAAATTAATAATTCTCAGTAATTATATTAATACTATAGTGAAAAAATAATAACAAAACTACAGAAAATAAAAATATTTACTCAACATTTTTAACAAAATCAATTTTGTTTTATTATTTTTTTTATAATTAATTAAAATAACAAATAACCATAGAATCTTGAAATTTTCAATAAATTTATATATTAGTTTTTTTAGACAGGGTATAATTTTCAAATATAATGGCTCATTATTTGAATTATTTATAGATATATGAAAATTTGAATTTTTAAAGTTTTTAGGTTATTTCCAATAAATGTTGCAAGAAATGCACAATGTACTTAATAAAAGTTTAAAAAAAAGTTTAGCTGAAATCCACATCAATTTCTTATGAGTTATGATTATTTTAATTAGGAATTTGTTTAATTATGTTTTAGTTAAAATTTCATAGATTCTTCACTCAGATAAAGTTATTGTTTTTATAATATTTATTTGTTTTTAGTTTGATTAGATGTGACTTTAAAATTAAACACAAGGCATTATCATTAGTATTTTATTAAATTAAATTGAAAATAAATATGCTCAATTTCAATTTTTTTTTACTATTCATTGGGTAAAAGAGCTTGAAAAAATAATGCAAGGCTCCTGATATATTATTACAATAGCAGTTGAAAAATATTAAAAATACATATGCACAATTTTTTTTATAAGCATTTTAAGTTCGAATTTTGACAACATTTATCAAATTTAAAATTTAATAATAATTTTGTAGTTAAAAATGTATAAAATGTACAACTTTTATACCTAAACATTAAAAATTTAAATCAAGGTTCCACGTAAATAGGTTATATATAAATTACTTTATTCACCTTAATATCATCAAATATATTAGTTGGTAATATCATAGGCTGTCTATCCGTTATCGTTCAGAATCGTTTTTCTTATACAATGATATTTTATCATTGAATTCAAATTTAATACCATCCATTACAGTTGCCCACTTGTAACCTACTGTACAGCAGAGTGACACCCACTTACCCACTTTCTTTTTTTACTTCTATTTTTAAATATTATATTAAATCAATTTAGTGTATAGACAACAGCGTGTATGAATGTATGATGAGCCACTATATAAGGATAAGGAACATAGGATAACTATATCCAAAAAAAATATAAGGAACTTTATAATATACCTATATATAATTGCTTTAATGTTGAACTTAAACTGCAACTTGTAAATAATATACCTTGTTTTCAACTGTTAATGATTTATGTACAAGAAAGTTATATATTTCTGTACAGTTCTCCTTCAGATGTATGCTAAAACACAATTTAAATCGAAGACGCTTTAAAAGCATTTTATTTATGCATTTATGTGCATTTATATATATAATAGAATTTTATATTCTCATATATTGTGAGTGAAATAATACATTTTTAATTATTTTTAGTGATAAAACAAAAGTTATTTCATTATTTTATAAATAGCAAGATGTAATAATTTTAAATAGTATTTTATTTAAATCGTCTGAAATACGAAATAAGTATTTTATTATTTTATAAACCAAATTAATATCAAGGATTTCAAGTTATTAAACATAAATGTGTCAGTTTATAAAATATAATATTATTTAATAAAAAATATTTTTAATGAACATCACAAATTAAAAATAGATAGATACACTGAGTTTATTTATTCACTTTTAAGTTATTTTAAATAATACAAATTCAATAATAAAGTGTCTACAGTATATATAAAAAGTATACCTTGTAGAAAAAATGTTTTATCTTACAATTTTGAATTTACTTACAATACATTAACATCATTTAACAGAGTTAAAAAGTAAATGCACTGAGTAATTCACCAACCATTCTCACCATGATTTAAATTGTATACTTATATTGTTAATAATTATCACCCTTAATACTTCCATTGAAATTACAGAATAATAGAAACGAATTGAATAAAATTGCATTGAGATGGCAATCCATTGTTTTTTTTTTATTATGTATTTACTTGAAATATTTTATTAGTGTGTACCTACTATATTAATTATACAAGTGTTCTTTTGTTTGCAAAATTATGGTGGGAAGCGGCGTGAAATCGTATGTTTTGGGTAAATAGGTAGGTACTACATATTTGATTAAATTATACATTTCTCATTTGTTTATTTGTTTTGAGTTTCAAAGTCATTTAGTTTAAATAATTTAGAAAAACTATATTGATTTTCACATTCAATTAAGAAATGCCTTTAATAATTGAACCTAAACATTATTTTTGTTTAACAGGGGTATGTAAGTTTGGTTCCAGTTTCAATTATTCCGTCGAATTAATTTTTAAAATAAGATTTAAAATTAAATTATTTAATTGCTAAATGGTTATAACTTATTGAGTTGTATTTTCATTTAGAAATCTACCTTTAAAATAATGCATACAATTTCTTCGTTGGTACTTGTTTATTTTATTAACCTTAACAGGTCAGTTCTCAATCTCAAAGATCAACAAATATGTTTCATTCAACTGTCAAACTCTGAACTTCAAATAATTCATAAAAAAAACGTAAGTAAGTTGCACGTAGACATAATATGGTAAACTAAACAAAGATACAATTTTTAAAAAATTAGCTTAAGTTAAAATTATATTTGTGAGACTTAAAAGTTAAAAATGACTTCGGCGTAATTGTGTGCAACATATGATAACTAACTAAAACACTTTTCTGTATAATTGTTGTTATAGGTTCTTAAAATATTTTATTTTATTGTGTAATATACACAAATATTACATCATGAATATTAATATATCCTAGATAAATTAAAAATATATAATATATTGTTTTATTACCTCGGAATGAAAACTTTGATATAAATGTAAACAATTCCTTTAAAAAAAATTGTTATTTTTTTCAAGGGCTATATTATATGAGGATTATAATAGTTTATATTATATTCACTATTTCACGTTTATGAACATACACACATATATATCAATAGCATATTATGTTTAGCGTAAGAATAAAAAATGTATTTTATATATATAAATATTATATTTGACAATATTTGTTTACAACTTGAATACAATCTATCCAAAAATGGATTCTCAAAGCAGCAAGTTCAGTTATTTCTCCAATTTACGAAAAATGTAAAGGTTGTAAATGTTTTTAAGTATAGGTTAGTGTACCAGGTACCTGCACTGCACACATTACACAAAATAAAAGATTTTAAAAGTAGGTAATGCGTAGTTGCGAAAAACTTAACAAACCGTTATCTATATATATATACATATTTGTTTAAATAACAGCACATTAAAAGTTTTAGGCAACTGGCATTTTAGTATCTTATACTTTCATTTATCACACCTTCGATATAGCTGCCATAATTTTATTAAATTAAATGATAAAAATATATAATACATAATTAGTATATATTCACAGTAGTTTTACTATTAATTTGGTTATTTATAATTGTTTATTATTATTAAATATTGTACTCATCATTAATTTTTAATGATTTTTTATATAACTCATATAATTAAACGTTGATCTGTTGGGTTAGGTTCGTTTCATGGTAGTAATCGTCTCGAAACCTACTGTGAACAAACGAATTACCTAATTAACCGTACGTATAAAAATTGCAATTTCAACCCGAAAACTGTTGGATCGTTGTTGGTGCATGCGACCGAAAGGGTAACAAAAAAATAATAACATCACTGCGATAACATTTATTATAATATTATTATAACAGCAGTTGGCCCTGACACTCGCAGTTCGAATTCAAATACGACATGAGGCGTAGGTACAACAATATGTAAACACTCATACCTGTAAAATGTCATCATCGATGAGAACGGCAGAAAAAATATCGAAAACACTCGCACAATTAGTATCGTACACACCGGTACGCGACGACGCAAACGAATCAAATGTATTACGTAAACATATTAATATGTATAATTATTAATCACCGTTTAAGAATTCTTGTCCGCGCGCGACATACAAGTCCACGAGGTGTGATGGGACGCGAACCACTCGGCCCGCAGAACAGACGGTACTGCTGGCCTCATGCGCTATCACGTCAGCTTTTGTTTGGACTCTGTCGACGATAAAGGGGGTGCGTGGCGCGCCAGTGGTGAGGCCGTTTGAGCGGTGTGGACGGGAGTGAGGGTGAAAATCGTACGACAACTACAATGCTCACCGGTGCAGGGTGCAGCGGCAGAGCCCGTTTGGGATTGTTTTCTCTAGTGAAGGAGGGGTCGCGTTGGACAAGGAGTTTCGAGGACAGTTGGAGAGAAAATAAAAATATTTTGACTCTAGTAATATAATGTACAAAAAAAAATTTAGAGATTTTTTTCTATCTTTTTTTACTCGTATTGAATAATTCATCATCACCTATCTATCGGACTGTCCGTCGATACACATCTTACTACATCGGCAATGAAAGTTGCCAAACAGTACAAAACGTTTTCACCATTACTTATTATTAATTTTATTATAAACGTTATACCAAGTAAGTAGTGTTATAGTTATAATCATTTATATACTATTTTTAAAATGTCGTGTAGAAGGTAGTACGAAATGTGACCAATTACTAAATTCTACCACAACCCCGCAAGTTGTCGCAGGTGACACGGAACTGGCGGTGTGTTATGCGTTTTCGCTCATTACGACGAGTAAATACTTTGAACTTAAATGTTTTATTTTTAATATTTTGTATACAAATACAATTAATATTATTGTATGGTGTCTAAGACTGTCATTAGCAGATATTATGAATTATCGAAAACGTTGGCTACATCGTTATATAGACAACGCATGTTTTTAAAATTGTTCCGCCAATGTATTTATCATCCAATATTATGAATGTTGTGTTATCGTTTGGTGACCACAGTGCGGAGGAGGGTGTATCGGGACGGAAATTCGTATAAACGTGTCAAATAGTTTTCGATAACGTCGTAATGGTGTTTCGCAAGTATCATGTATAGCTGCAGTTAGGTCGACATTAGCGCGAGTGGTAGGGGATTTATTCAGGGGGTTGTGCACACCCGGACGTCTCGCGACCATTATCTCAGAACGATTATATTGTGACCGAAATGCATCGTTCCGATTTTGCTTAACGTAACATGGTAACCACGGCTACGGTGGATATGGTGATTAGCAGCGTAGTATGGGTTTTGTTAACAAAACGTCACGTGAAAGCAATATTGGTGGTACAGTATATTATAATAAAAAAAATCATACTATTGTCTATATTATAGTGTGTTGTTGTATGTATGTGTATGTGTGTGTGTGTGTGTGTGTGTTGAGGAGGGGAGAGTAATGAGAGGATTACGAAGATCCATACTGATAGATTTTCAATGTTTTTGGAGCTATTCAAACTGAAAATCCCACACCCGTCGTCTTTTACATGGATACCTAATGGCAAAGGAAGAAAAACCAAGATGCAATACTTGTGGAACCAAATTCTCAGATCACTACATAACTACAGACCTCAGACGACCCTAGTTGCAGCACTCGGACCTGACACGGACACCACCCACACACATTTTAGAGTTCTTATACAAAACCAAATTGTTTAACAACAACAACAAAATTGTAATTAATAGCCATTGTCGCCGATGTTAATAAAGAACAATAAAAAAATAACTGAAAACTATATCTAAAATTTGAAAATATCTAGTGACATAATTTATGTTCTCCTAAAGAGATATACACAAGTAACGTATGCGCATCAGCAGAGACTTGGAACAAATTAATAAAATATCTGACGTGAATTTTATGACCCGGACGGTAATATTGTTACACAAAAACGATAGATCGAATATTCAACAAACCACTGAAATACTGTTCTGCTAAAAACAAGAATAAAATTTAGGTAAATTCACCAAAAGTTTTAAATATTTTTCATAAGAAAATGTTTTCTTGAATATCATGTAGGTACATTAATAAATTTCATTGAGCATATATTATATGCTGAAGTGTTCTAAGATTAATGTACAAATGCACGTACTGCGTCTTAAAACTTCAAGGGAGGTACTTAGTTTTTTTAAAAATAATAATATGTAAATGCTTTTATCTTTACATAGCAATATTCCCGGTTCTGTTTATCAAATAAGAAATAAATGTGTATTCATATTTTTGAACATCTCGTCATGATTAACAATAATGTAAGTAAAATTTATTTTTTTAAATTTAAATTTGACCGATAAATTATAGCTTAAAAACAAATATAATGCTATTATAATTATGATATTATAAAATACAATGAAAAATGGCAACGATATTTATTTTAAGATTTTCATCAGATAACACTAAGAACGCGGAGCTTAAATTATCAATATAAACCCCAGTAAAGATGTTAACCAATACGTTTTGCAACATTTTTGAAAAATTTGTTGAATTCATTGAAATCAGTGATATTAAAATTCTGTCTATGTTTGACTGTAGTCCATAACTAAAATCTTATAATTTAAAAACTACGTTAAGTAATCTCAAAAATATTATATTCATCGTTTGTTGTTTTTATGCATGTTTTATGTTCTATACATATGTATTGTATAATTTATAATATGTGTCCCAATTACGAAAGAAACATATTATAAAAATGTACTTATAGTCATATTTGAAGTAAAATGCAATAATATTATAAAATCTAAGATATTTAGCTAACCTATTATTATTGTCTTTGTCTCTTTAATTGTTGGTTTATACTCAAAACATAATTAATAAAAAACTAAACAATTTTACTCATTTCAATTATTCTTTTAATATCAGTCTTATATTAAAATAAATAAATAATTAATAAATAGAAGTTATGTTTTAATTTTGAGAAAAATTAATTCTGCGTTCGATAATGACCTGCAGCACAGGTAAGTACCTATTTTGCCTATATGATGCGCCGTTTCAATTTATTTACAATAAACAATTATATTTATTATATTTTTTAATTTTTATCAAACTAAAATAATTATTTCAAACATATGTTTTTATTTTTTAATTTAAGATATAATTAACAATATTATGCAAATTTATATTTTATCAATAAATCTATATAATTAGAAACACATTATTTAATATTTTTTTTTATTTTTTTTAGTATTTAAAATATATGCAACTATAGATTTACCAAAACCACATAGTCCTAACTAATAACTAATAAGTTATGTTTTAAAAATATGATCATATCAAAAAAATTAATAAAAACTAAATAGTTACACTTAAAACATTAATGACTTACAAAAACATATCACGTTATCGTTATCTCTATTCATTTTTTATGAATAAATAATAAAGCATATTATGCTATATTTATTTGACTATATATATTTTCCACAATTTATTGATTTTTAATTATTTTAATTTATTGTTTTTATTATTACAAGTTACAACATAACGACAAATAATAATGATTAAGTTATATTGAATGTTATATTCAAATTTGTTGTGGATAATAATAGTATTTTTAATGGTGGAGGTAGATAGTTTCAGTGGAGAGGATATATAGATTAGCTAGATTTTAATATTTTATTATTTTAATAATGAATAAAAATTCAACTTACTGTACTACTAATAGTAAATTAAATACTGTAATAACAATATAAATATTTTATAAAATATACCTAGTAATATAGGCTGGTAGACCATCTTCGCTCAGAAAGGTTTTTTTGTACGTACCTAATGATTTATCATTGAATTCAAATGTAAAACATACATTATTGTGGCTTACTCCTTAATGATAATGTACATTTGATACTTACTATACAACAGAATGGTTCCCTACTTCCCCCTTTTTTTTATAATTAAAACAAAGATTCTCGTAAGCAAAGCGAGCAGTGAGCAGAGCCCCGCAGTTAAAAACTAAAAATGTCAAAATTGACTTAAAGTAATAATTTTAAATAAACATAACTATTATGTGCTAACTGGTTATCGTAACAATATATAACTTTTAAAAACTGAAAATTAAAAATACTAAGTTTACTCTAAGAAATAAAAATATAAGTGAGTGAAAGTTCTAATTTTTTAATTTTAAAATTAGGAAACTGTGTTATGGTTTGAATATATTGTAAGAATTAAAATTATATTGGTAGTTGGGGTACATTTTAAATAAGGTTTACTTTAAGACTTAAGTATTAAATGTTTATTGGAGTATAATAAAATAAAAACTTATTGTTTTATATACATAATAATTTAAGTTTATTATTACACTTGCGTACTTTCATGTAATTTTAATTACATAATAAATTATAAATTACAATTGTTGTTTTAAAAGCCAACGTGATTATAGGCAAATGCTAATGAATTTCATAATAATATAGCAACACGAAAATTATTTAAAAAAAATATATAATAATATACTTACAACTACGTGAGAGGTATATATATATATATTATGCTTTAAATTATAGATTTTAATTATAGTTTTAGTCACCACACGCGATCAGGGTATAATGTTAGAACTTTGGACGTAAAATAAAATGTTAAGAAACTATATTTTCTTATTGCTATGGCCTATGGATAATCGATTAAAATGTTATTACAAACCATTAACTTATCTTTATTAATATAAAAGTAAATAATATGGTAAGACGTACATTATTATATTACATATTATATTCAAAAGTTTAATGTAGCTAAAATATTTACTCAATTTACAGAATTACTATGGAAAAATACTACTCAATTTAAAGCTTTACCTATTTGATGTATACAGTATGTCTCCATATATTTTTCATCCTGATATACCTTGCTTACAATATAATGATTTCTTCTGCCCAAACTTTAAGACTTACCTAACTATTAGAGTTTACGACATTAATGATAAATTAATTATTCAACTTTTAAAATATTTACATAAATTAGCTTATCATATCTCAAAAATATTAACTATGAAAAGGTGGGCAAGTATAAGTACCGCTCTGCAATAGGTGTTGAGTAGGTCACTTTAATGGATGTGTTAATTTTGAATTCAGTTATATGAAATCATCGTATACGGAAAATGATTCAGTGCTAAGACCGTCTGTCAGCCTACTAAGTATATTATATGATATTATTGTTATTACAGTAATTTATTTTACTATTGTACTAATGTATTTTAATATAGTGAACATTTTAAAATCTTAGATAAAAAAAAAGAAAACATTCTTTGAATTTCAAATATTTATAGTCTATTGTATTCAAGTTGTGAGGAACCTTTTAACACATTTTCAAACTTTTTGACCAAACAATAAACTTTGTAATGACATTAGTAGAAAAAAAACAAAAATGGAAATTATAATAGTGTCTATGAATAGATAAAAAAAGAGACAAAACATTTAAAAAATTTTATGCTTTACGGGAAATTGTCATATAAATATAATTAAAGTATCTACGGTTATTTGTTTTTGAATTACTACAAAAAAACCAAATCGATGTCTGTAGCAAAATTGATTTTGCCTAAAAATTCTTTTTTTTTTCCTGACACTTTTTAAACCTACTGAGAACTTTCTATTTTTATCTCCCAAAAATATCAACTAGATCCAATTTTTTATCAGAAACTACCACCAAAGTTACAAAACGAAGCATTTTATCGGCTACTGACTACTTTTGGTGTAATCTGAAAACAGATAAAAAAAAAAATACATTCAATCGCTATTCGTTCAGAATCTAAAAGTATAGATGAGGAAAAACATTATAGTGAGTCTGAGTCACCATTTTTGATTATAAACTAAACATAATATTATTTATGAACTATCTAAGTAAATTATTTAAATTAAATTGTTACTTATAAATAATAAACTTAAATATTCATCCAAAAGAAAAAAAAATAATTTGTATACACAATAATGAGTTTTATTTTAAAGTTATATTATATTTAAGTAAAAATTATTACAATTTAAAATATTAAATTGAATACAATGGACATATTGAATTTTCGAAGGGAACAAGTAAAAGTTAACGAAGGGTGTTTGGTAGCCGTACCCTTTGGGTCTTTGGTTGAGAATTGTGTATAATCCTTTAATGTTGAGAAAATTAACTTGCAAAATTTAATTATTTACAGCGTGTATACATATACAAATATATTATATACGATGAATTGTCAACAAAGTTATCCCGATAACATTATTCATTCGAAACAAAATGGGATCGGATGAGTGGTTTCGGGTTATAAGTAGTGACAACAAATCTTATTATAAAATTATACATGAATATTGATTTTTAATCATAATTAGATATTCTTATTTAATTATTCGTACTAGTTACCAGTTCGAATATGCATGAAAAGAATGATTCTCCAAGTATGATAACCTCCGTATTTTTAGGTAACCTATGTATTCGATACCGAATTTATTCATATTCTGATATCTGGAACTTTTAAATATACTTAAGTCCACGTTTTCAAATAATTAGATTTTTATACCATTTAAGAAGTGTTGTGTAACAATAATTTCTTTTTTCAAATGAGATCCAACCTTTAATTTATTATGTAGATGATTTTTTTGGAAAATGATGATCTACATAGAATTTTATGCCAGGAGTTTGAGTAATTAAAATGTATGTACTAATAAGGACTATTATCCTTAATCATATTTTTACATAATATATATTATATAAGTAATATTTAGTCTAGTACCCACTTACATTCAGTTAAGTAAGTACGCAAACAATTTTTGTATACTTTAAAATGTTAATAAATTACTATAATTTTCTCTAACAATTATAACCTCTATATCTTCCAAATCTATTATATCTAGTACCACAAATTTAAGTGACTTAATTGTCTGAATAACTACTACATGTATTTTAAAATATGGTCAACGGTCGTACTGTTCGCATTTCAAAAATCAGAAATTAACTAAATTATTAAAAAATAAATGTCAAATGATAAAAGATAAGTGATTGTGCTAGGTAAATTACCCCGTTAATATACACAGGTTTGAGAATTTCTTACAATACTGAAAACGAAAAATAAAATTCACTAAAAAACAATATAAGTGTACTTTAGTTCAATTTACTTAGCATTTATTTATGATATCACTTATTTACAACTTCATAGTGCTTAAAGATCTTAATACAAATTACTGATTTTTTTTACTTAGCCATTTTTTACCGATTTTTACGAAGTGTTTTGTTGTGATAATAGGGTCGATAAATGTAATATTTAATTATTTCACACGCATAGTTAATCACAAATTCGTTAATTTCATAACATTAACAATGTAACTCTACGATAAAAAATTCCATGTGTAATTAGTTTAAAGTACCTTTAGACTTTAGTATGTACGTAATATATTGACATATTGTGTTTTTATATTTTGAGATTTATCACTACGACATAATACATATTAGGTATATATTATGATATTGTTGGTTGTTATAATATATTCCTAGTTGTTATTATATTATATAAGGGCAAAAGCAATTTTGATGAACAATAGGTACTCATTTAGAACAATAACTGTCCTATGGACACAAACTTCATTGAATAACTGAAATCAAATAATTTCTATATAGTAGCCAAGGCTTACATAATAAGACTTTTGAAATTAATATACCTGATCCTCAAATGTCCTAACCTTTCAACGAACCTGTGACATCTAACTATCTAAGGCACCAAACTACAATTATAATCCATATTATTATTTTGAAATGTCCCAAATTTCGTGTAACCCGTACAAAATTAAATAATTATTATACCTCTGCGAGAGAAATGTCTTAAATAAAATCTTTTCAATAAAATATTATTAAATTATATTTCTCCACACTTATGATAGTAAGGTTTGTAATCTCTTTCCGACAGGGACATAAAAAAATTCAAGTTCTCAAATACCTGTCATATATAATTATTGAGTTAAATCAGCTATTATAAAATTTAATTTAATCACCCCATGTACAGTTGTACATTGTTTATCATTAAACTAAACACACCATACAATATTATGTGCTTCCCCTTTAGACTGAAAATAGTTAATGAAATAAACAAACTAGTAAAATGTTTAGTTCATTATTTGTGTAAAAACACAATAACTAATATTGTAATATTTTAATTTTTATAACTTTGTACATATTTTTACTTGTATTTATTTACGTAATTTTTTGAAATTCTTACTCTGAGATTATACAGTTATATAATCATAATATATTAATAAAATTATGTAATTAAGATTTAGAATATTTTTTTTAGTAGTTATAATTAATAAAATGTATCAAATGTATATTATTCCTTTTTAATTTTGATATAATATCTCTAAATTGTATAAAAAATAATTGGAATATTGATTTTTCCATTTTTATTTTGTGAATATAACTATTATATATCATTGTAAAAAAAAATAATAATATAAAAATACATGTGAGATATAAATCTAATTCAGCTAATACAAATTATAATTAAAAGTTATAAGGGTGGTCGGCATAGGCGCAAATAGGGGGTGGTTAGGGGTGATTAACCCCCCTAGAATGTCTATAGCCCCCTCAAAAACTAATGATTTTACTACTGTAATTTAAAAGCATCATAAGAGTATCAAGTATAGACCTGAGCTACAGCCATCCCCCCCCAAATTTCAAACACTATTTACGCTTATGGGTGTCGGATTGTGGAGTCAGCCTGCTGCAAAGCCCACTAGACGCTAGTCTTATATAATATATTAATATAAGTAATAAAGATTAAAAGTATAAAATATTTGTTTTATCTAGAAATATAACATATTATATCAGTATATCACGTTAAAAAAGTTCAACGAAAATATTTCACATAACAGTTCAATAAATATAATGTTATGACGAAATTACTACAAAAATGATTTTAAATCCAACTGGATTATTTTTTTTTATTTTTTTTTTATTGATCTTGAGCCCAGCAACTAAGGCCATTAGCTATTTTTAGTTTTTGTTAGTAGATTTTTGTTGGTAGGGGGAAGAACACTTGTGTGTTTGTTTGGCAGAATTTTCGATTTAGGCACCCATCGGTATCTGCCATGCCCGGGTGGGGTTGGCGGCACTTGTTCTCCGGACACCGTGACTTGCCCGAAGAAAAATGCAGCCCATGACCGACGTATTGAACCAGCGTTGGCTGCGTCGAAACCGACGCCTTAGTCCGCTCGGCCACTCCGTCCCCCCAAATTGGATTAAATTGATATATTATGAATAGTTTAATAATAATAGGTAAGTATAATGATAAACAAAAAACTGTATAATATTATCTGCCTAGCAGATAGGTACCTAAACTATGATACAATTACTATTATATAGTAGGGATGGGCCGATACCTCTTTTTACCGATATCCTATACTCCGATATATGCAACCGATAAAAAACCGATACCCGATATTGCGATATATTTGAAAACCAACATTTTCAGCATAAACAATGAACCGATATTAAAATATCACCTATACTATCAACCGAAATACTATTATCATTTTACATTTAACTATTACAATTTATAATCAATGATATTATACTGATAGATTTGGTTTTTTTTTTTTGGTATCGGTTCAAATATCGGTTTAAAAAAAAACCGATACCGATAAACCCGATACCACCAATATCGGCCGATATCCTGATATCAAGTATCGGTTTTAGTATCGGCCCATCCCTACTATATAGTATTATAATAGGGTAACTTATTAATGTTAATAAAGCAAAAATGAAGTCATTTATTTTATATCAGCTCGTCTAAACATTAAATACCTATTAATAAATGAAAAATATATTTTTTAGAATAATAGTACTCAATCGAAATCAGATTATTAATTTGTAAATATATTTTGCAAAATAAAAATCTATTGATTGTGATTTTCAGGTGAATTTAATCCTTTTTTAAACAATTAATGTCCACAGATAAAACATACCCCTGTCTATTATAAGTTGGTATATAGACACAGTGCATTTTGAATGTTATTAACTGTTTAGTATTTATCAAATTTTGAAGCTAATACCTAAGTTTAATTTAATAATAACTGATGAGAAAATAATCCTCTTGAAACATTTAGATGTCTACAAATAACCAACATTGTTTTCCCAACTACGAACTGCATTCTGGGAAAACGTAGAACGATATGGATTACATAAATTAATATTATGCGTAAATGAAACTATATATCTCTCTATTCGGCATGTTTTACTATTATATTATATAGGGTACCTACTACCTAGTTTATCTGCTTTAAAATATCAAAATATGTATGAACTTTTATTTTTTTAAATGTATTCGATATTTTTTTAATAAAATATGAATATATGATAAATAATAATATTTATATGAAATACATTTTTTTTAAATGTCATTTTGAAGAAGTTGTTAAATATAGACTTAAAAAATATTTTTCTTTCCTACAAATTATGATAAATAACTAAAGTAGTTAATTTCCTACAACGTTATTTCGTGTAAAATATTATTATAATCGAAGCTGCATTATTGGTAGTTTTGTCATATATGCCCGGATACGATTTTGGATTTAGCAATAGGTAGTAAAAATATTGTTTTTATACCGACAACTTTCCAAGTGTGGTTTTTATTAACCAAACTCAATCGACACTAACTTTGCTCCATCGAAAAAATTATTTTCAGCAATAATTCATAATGTCTTCTGTCAACAGTCAACTCTCAAAAATATATGAAGAAATCCATTGTTTAATTAATCGCATTGGATCATTACGATTTATTACTGTAATATACCGCAAATTGGATAGTTGGGTACACACATGTTGATAGTTCAATATACAATGTCATTCAAAAGAGACGTATGCAATATACAGGCAAAAATGATTACAAAAAAGATAAAATATAATATGACCTAAGTATATATCTGTATTCTGAACATATATATTTTATGTATACTTCAGTGAACTACTAAATATAAACATGTTATGTTGGAAACAGATGGATCGAGATATTTTACTGTTTTGATTATATTAACAAGTTAGTCATTATATCTATAGTAGCTAGTAGCTACTATGAAATACTTATTGGCTATTCTAACCTCAGTTATACGAATTTGCTATGTAAGTTATGCTAGTAAATGTTTAGTAGAAGGATAGTTATGTAGCGTAAAAAAATTAACTGGAATCTAACTCAAAAGTTTTTATTTGAAGTTAATACTTAATAAATTAAAAATAATATTTTGGCATTTAAATTTAAAAATAAACTCATTAATCATTTAAAAAGTAAGGAAATAAAATAAAATGAATGTCAAAGTTGAGAAAAATCACTACTTAAATTAATAGTTCTCAAAAGTAAAATGTTACTATTTTGTTTTGAATTCTAACACATAATTTATAAGTTTATTCAAATTTTACATTAAAGTTTAATTTAGCTTATAAGTATGATTTATTAGCAAACGAGACAAGCAATTATCGAACATAAGTTTTATTTATTTTGTGTGGCCCTAGCACTTGTTCTTAAACTTCAAAGGCCCATTTTACACACCTTTCCACCTCATCTATGTTCATATCTGTCTCGAAAATAATTGTCTTTCGTTAAAACATGTTTGAACTTTTGAAGGTCCTGAATTGCCAATCATTTCTCGGTATTTATTTTATGTCTGTGTCTCTTATATCCCTTTGATTTAAAAAAAAGGCTTACTATCGTTGACTGTCCATATTGTTATCCAACATTTAAGTCATTGGCACAATTTAAGAATTAAAATATATGCAATGTAAATGTACAATATACGTTAAACATATTATTTAAATATTTATATTTTAGTTAGTATAAGTTGATAGATTGGTTTTGGTCAGTTTTGAATTACTTTTAG
>WHPZ01588913.1:0-13116 GCA_016617965.1 Macrosiphum rosae | reverse complement strand
ATATTAATTATTAATTACTATATTATTATAAATAATAATAATATTATTGGCAAAACCAATGTACAGCAACCGCATGGTGTGAATAGATTTGTGGTACAAATAGCTTAAAAGTGATATAAATATTTTTTAAATTAAATTTTGTCTAGTAAATAATAAACGATTAATGTTGTTTAAACCAGTATTAAATTTTTAATTTCATGTACTATTCACAAACAAAAATATTATTCACAAATATATAAAAACTAAGCAATTTACAAAAATAATAATAACAGAAAATGCTTTAAATAAAATAATTACTGATATCTTCTGGGATATCTTAGTAACAAGAATTAAAAAAGAACCGTAAACCACCAACTGTTACAAATATTACTTACAAATTATAATATACCTTACTGTTTTCAATGATTTATTTTGTATTGATATTATAGACGATAGGTATGTACTATTAATAATTGGTTTTATGTAAAAACAAATTCCTAGTCAACACAATGAAATTGCTATTTAACAATTGAACCAGGTTGAACTATTATAATAATGAACATGAAAGTAATCAACAGTACCTAGACAATATTATTTCACACTCGTGAAAGGACTAAACACTAAAGCCATTGTTTTAATTAAATTGGAAGCTTTCTTTTACTTCACAAACAAGATATCCGACAGACAAATTACTCAAACGTGTGATACATTTTAATTGCTACTGTTAAAGTAAGGGTAATATATACTACTCCAGTATGAATATCAGAATATATTAAATTGTTTAAATTATTAAAAATTGTTAAATATTAGTCAAGCTATTAGAATAAAATACATAAATATTGTTGATGTTGAATACATTACAATGACAACAAATTATTCAATTATACTAGCTATAAATTTAGATCAAAACTAGGTAAGTACCTATCTATTACCTATAGTCTATCTATTCTTAATATCATTGATTATTAATAAATGGTATTAGTTTGAGTAGGAGGTATATACATACTATTATTACAATCAATACTATGTAATAAGAAAAATTGATTAGTTTTTTATTTTGAATTATTAAAAATTACATAGAAACATACACTGTGAAATTGTAATACACTGCCCAGTGACCCTACCCAACACACCTACACTTTGAATTCATATTAAAAAAAAAAATTACTTAATATTTCAATAAAGCATTTTTAACTTATAAATCGTAATATCCATACAAATGTCTTACGTCAAAATATAAAACAAAAATTACGATTCTGTCATTTAAAAAGAAAACTAATTATGTATAAAATGGAAAAAAATTATAATTTTTTGCAAACATGCGGTTTTATAAATAGCCATTTGAAATTAGATATAAGTTTGATTAGGATAATTAATTTCCTAAATTCAAAGAGTTAGATCAAGTACCTATAATATTAATAGTAGTTTGAGAGTTATTTTAATTAAATTTATTTTATTTTTTAAATAGAAACAAAAAAATAAAAGTAACTTAAAATAAACTTAAATGCTACCTATATGAAATAGGTGCATAGTCAAAAAATTAGATGGGGAATTAGATAAAATAAATACTAAGTCTATTAAAATCCTTTATCTAAATTTGTCAACCGAACAAAATTATTTTAAATACCTTTTGTATTGAATATTACAAAGAATAGGTATTATATTAAAATTTAGTGCCCTAGGTAGTTCCTATTACTAAATAGGTAAATACTTGAGCCTAATATTAAAAATATTATCTACTGGCTCCCAGCTACATTTAAATTTATTAATACATTATTTACAATCGACTGTAATAAAATGTTGTAAAACTATCACATTTATTGATTGGGAACTCAGTACCTACTCTTGTGGTTAATTCTATTGTAATATTCAGCCTCAATGATCTTAAAGTTAGGTTGTGTGCACTGATGTACCTGTACTAGAAGTCTAGAAAGGTAGTAGCTCGGGCAGTAGGAAAATACTTTTTTGTTTAATTTAATAGAATATAATAAAATATTTAAAACTCAACTAATTGCTTATGATGAATAAAATTCTTGTTGCTACCTATTAAAATTATAAAAAAAAAAAACTAAAACACAGACAAACACTTGTTGATGATGTGAAATATATGGGGAAATATATGAAAATAATTGTATTGTACTTCAAAATGCTATAGGTCGGTAGGCATTTATTCTACAGCTTCTTTATTGCATTTTTATTTAAGGTTGTGTAGACTAGTGTTTCCCAACCTTTTTATTGTGGCAACCTACCAAATGAGTATTACATTTTTTAGCAACACCTAATCCTAAATATATAATTTATATACACAGATGACGTATTGATTAAAAATAAATACTATATAGTACATATCTAATATCTAATACAATAAGTACTTATGAATCATAAGACACAGATATTGCTGTTTTTTAACCGTTGAACCCATTCTTCTGTTTTACCATAAATATAATTGTGTAAGTATAACAAATCTTTAAATATTAATAATCATTCAATCATTCTAAAATTAAGATTCTTATTGGCTATGTTGTTGTTGATGACCTGTAATCATTCTGTCTATCTCTGACTTAACCAATTCAGTAGGCTTCCAACTTGTACATCTCGCTGTTTAATGGGATGAGTACTATGTAACGTCTCAGAGATTATATTTTGCACACATTGTATCACTGCTACACTATGCTCTGCAACCTATGTATGCTACATATTATATAAAATAAAATATTTTCAATCTTGAGATCTATATGATCTAATTATTTAAGTTTAAATAGTGTGAGCTAGGATTTACTAAAATTGTACGGTTACTGGAAAATTAAAATATTATAAAATACTGGAACGTAATAGTACGTCTAGAGCAGCGAATGGTGTAATTATTCTGGATGTAATAGTATGTCTGGAGCAGTGAAAGGGTTAATAGATTTTGTTAAAATAATTCACATAATAGTATAATTTAGAGGTTACGTAAACTCATATTTTATAAGTATAATATTAATAATTGCCAAACATATTTAAGTGTCCGAAATAGCACCTGGTTTTAACACAATCGTCTTTTATTTGTTACTGTTATTTGATTTATTTTTGCTTGGATGGAAGTTTCAACTGCTATAAAATGGTACGAATAAAATTTTAAAATAAACAAAATACTGTCATAGACTGGAATAAATTTGCAGTAAGTACCTACGTGTTCTCAGTATTGATGCAAGAAACCAAGAAAAAATGTTTGAAATAGATCTGGAAATAGACAAAAGCTTATTTTTAAAGCGTAAAAATAATGCAGGCAGAATACTTCCGTAGCAATGGATTTATGGAGGACTATGTCGTGAAACTTAAGTTGTCCAGGTCCAGTTAGAAACAGTTAGATATCAAAATTCCAACATTTTGAACATTGAAGCAGATTAGATAAACTAAAAATAAAATAATGTTTAAACACCATAATTTATCATTCCGTTTATCACTATCAATTAAATTGTAAACAAGATAAATATCAGAATAAATTATGCTGGAAAGATTTAGTTGGTTTCAATGTTGATTCAATGTAATAAATTTATTTTTATCAAGAATTAATAATTAGATACCTATACCAAAGTAGGTAATAAACAATATTCAATGGATAATTTACTTTAACAGTCATAAATCAATAGTAGGTAGTACCTACGTCATATTATTAGTATATTATGTACAATGTAAGTAAACTATAAAGCTTTACTAAATAACTAAAAAATTTGTTTTTAAAAATTTGAATATCACACATACGTATTAATAATAAACCTATTATCAGCTATAGGTCATATTGTCATGCTCAGTAAAACAAACCTTACCATATTCAATTAGACTAAAATGTAGTAGGTGCCTTGTTCCTGCCTATGTATTATATCAATCATATCAATCATAATAAACTATGAATAAATGCAAATAATAAATACAATAAAATATAATTTCTGCATAGGTAGTAGGTAATATACAGAGGTGAATGTAATATTAATATTATTATTAATATTATTCAACAGGTTTTTTTATAAACATTGTTCAGTTATATATCTATAAAATAAACGAGTAAATATTACTCTGTTGCCACTCTCCCAACGTATGCCCTGCAACTATTATAGAATACCATTTGACAATTGCTAACGCTGACATTGTACACAATGAAACAATGAAATGTGTGTACCTATACCTACGTCCTACCTATCGTATTACAATGGCTTGTACATGAATATTGAGACGTTTTAACAGAATAATTATAATAGTTGGTAACAATATTATGTGGATTACTTGGTATTCGGAAATCCATTTTCGAGAAAATACACAAAACCATAAGGAGCCAGTAGGGGTAGGTAAGTACCTACGTTTGAATACATGTCCCAAAGTGTGTACACGTTGAAATATGAAACCGATTTATTTTTAAAACGCTAAGAATGTATACGTTACACATTGTATTACGTCATTTGTTAAAATTAACCAGACTATTAGCAGACCTTAAGTGTAACTAAATAAAAACGAGTTTTTTCTATATATATACCCAAAATACACCGGTCCAAACGCAAACCCGTCGAGTTTATGCGTCAAGATCAAGTAGGTATTATCCTATTAAGTCAATAAAGTATATTATATTTTTCGATCACTTACAGTAATACTTCTTTGAAATATTTGAAGTCGGATTTTCAGCAAAACCGACACTCGCCCAAACACTGCACTCGATACAATGTTGGTTTTTTTTTTTTTTTATCAACTTCTCGACATTTATGAGTTAATTAATTTTTAAAATATAACAATATATAAATACTGCGAGTCGAATTCACCAATCCAATACAAGTCGTGTGAAGCTGGAAAAAAATCTACAAAAACACCAAACACCACAGTCCGAAAGTAATGACAAGACTAACGAACTTACGAACCGGCCGCGGTCTGTAGACTGCAGCAGAGTGGAATTTACAGTGCAACAGACGGGCAATAAAAGTGATAGCAAATAGCAATATAAAATTCCCTTGTGAGCCAAAAACGGGACTACTAAAGCGCAGTGTGACCAGCATGTACGGTAAAAGAAAAAGTCGATAGACGCGATACCCGGTCTGGCAGGTTACAACCATAGAACAACTACCGCAGTGCCGCTACTGCTGCAGTGCTCCCTCCGGTGACGGCTGGCACCATCGCGGCATCGCAATATCGCATCGACGGGTAACGTAGATACGCGTATTCCTAAAAAGTAAAAACTGACTCGAACTCTTTGGTTTTCCTGTAACCCGTGGTCGGGGAAAATGAGATTTTGTATTGTTATGAGTTGATGACGAACACTCAATTTCTCGTAGACACCTGCATGTAATCTACTATAATATTATGTACAATGTACCTAAATACTCGGAGTAATATCTAGGAATCTAGTTATTCTAGAATAATATATTATTATCATTACTATGTAAATACATACCTGTATATTTCATGACGTAGCCACGTAGGTACGGGTAAATGGTAATTAAATAGGAAGAAGAATGTCAGAATGAGTGCAATAATTATAAAGAAATTCGAATTAATAATGGTTCTCATATAACGTACCTATATATGTTAAATATATCTATTATATATTACTATCAGCTATATCTAATGTGTGAATATTTTAATTTCACCTGGGATGGTAATAAATTGCATTTTTAGCACACTTACAAAACTACTTTACCACACCAACATACACTACCTAAGCTCATTCAATGTTTACAGTGCCGCAACTAAGGTTATTAGGGCTGGGGTGCAATACCAAAAATAGGGCCCCTTACTTTCCAAAATTTTCCAAAATATTCTCATGAAAAATATATTTATATAATATGTAAACGTTAATTATCCATTACCATTTAAATTTCTTTTTTACTAAAAAATATAAATGTACACTAAATAGAAATGGTTGATATAGGTACGTTTAAAATTATAATAAAAAAATTTAATATCCATGTTTTTCATATGTTTACCTACTATACATTTATACATAATATATATATTTACTTATTTACACTGTTATACAAAAGAGTAAATACATTTAAAATTATAAAAATAATTACATATATATAGTATTAAAATTACTTTAAACATTTTTTTTCTGCTTTCTTGACTGACAAAGTCTAAAATTAATTTTTCTACATCAAGTTCTTCAGTGCGAGCTCTTTCTATATTTAAGATACTTATATTTATTAGTTGGTCTTGAGATATCGAGTTTCTTAAATAGTTTTTAATCAGTTTAAGTTTAGAAAATACCGGTTCGGCCGACACTGGTAAACTTAAAAATATAATACAAGATGTAACAACTAATATATATTTTATTCATAAACATATATTATCTATATTAGTTTCTAATTTTCTATGTAATAATTTTAAGTATTTTTCAATTAAAGAGGGCCCCTTCTGGGCCCTCTAAATTATCTACTGGGGGTGCAATGCACCCTCTGCACTTTCGGTAGTTGTGCCACTGGATGTTTATATGGGCATGGACCGATTGCGAAAACAAAATTAGTATTTTAGGGTCAGTGTACCAATATTGCGCCTCTTATATTTTACGGTTGGTGTATCAATTGCGCCTCTTATATTTTACGGTTAATATACCAATTGCGCTTGTATTCAAATTTGCCTGGCAGCTACCTTCACATTTAGAAATATTGTTTTTCGATCTAATTCCATCAACATCAACATAAACACACTAAAATGCTTGAAAATTAATTAATCTTAATTTTTGTAAAACATGTATCGACAATAGTAATTTAATAATATAGGTAATAGGTATACTAACAATTTCAGTACAATCAGTCTGGTTTTAGTCATCATTGCGAAACATATATATTTCAGTAGCACTGAAGTCCAACATTTTAAGTATGACATTAGACACCTCCACATAAAATTATGACACCCATCTATTTATTATAATTACCTTACCGTACACGGTACACCAAGTAAATATATATTTTGGCGCCACTGATTCATGCATGTAATTTAAATTTATTTTTTTATCAGCTTTATCAGCTTTATTATCAAATATATCCCTATTTGATAACCGCATGAAGCGAGTCTTATTCTGTGGTTTTATTATGTAAGACAGTTCGTGTCAGCCTGCTGGTATCAGCCATATAGTGTAGTGAGCATAGCTGATAATATATTAGAACCTGTAGAAAAATAACTAATAATGTGTTATTTTGTATGAATACTGAATAGTGTTTAATTTTTTTTAAATAAAAAAATAGGAGCTTTCTATTCAATTTTCAAGCTTTTTTAACCAACAAATAAAATTGTATTGATATTTATAGAAAAAAGAACTGAAAAAAATGGAAACTGAAAATGTCCGTAAAGAGCTCAAAATAAGTCAAAGTATTTGGAAAATGTTATGGTCTATAGAAATGCTAATATAAACATTCAGTCAAAATTCCATGTACCTAAATTCATTTGTTTAAGAGTTGCACCAAAAACCAAAATCGATTTTTTCGAAAACAGATTTTGCGTACAAATTCCCGTTTTTCCTTAATTTTTCTTTTGTTTTTCACGGCGCTTTTGTAAACTACTGGAAAACTTTTACTTTTGACCCCTCAAAGTACCAATTAGATTCACTTTCCTATCAGAAAAGATACTATTGAAGAAAATCCAAGCACTTTTACTGTCCTATAAAAGGTGATGAGGGACACAAAAAAAAAAAAAATAAATAAATAAAAAAACACACATTGTAAAATCAATACATTCATCGTTCCACTCAGAATCTAAAAGTATTAACACAAACCAATTTTATGAATAGTTTATTTAAATTAAAATATAATTTTAAAATCACTAATCGGCCATATTATTACTATAGTAGATAATTAAATCCATAATGGTTTTAAAAAATATGCCGCTTTACCTCTTTATATTGTTTTAAAGTGAGTAAATATATTATTATGAGAATGTCTGTATAATGCTTACAATAATAATATTATATTATAAATTATATTTTATGCCTCGTTCGAACCATATTTAATACGTTATTAAATATTAAATCAATGATTCATATAATGAACACAAAAATATTAAACCAAAGATAAAATAATTGACACTCGGCACCCACACGCATAACTCAATAACAGTACCACAATAATTGTTAATTATTTATCATATTCTATATAAGCGTATAACTGATAAAATGTCTATTTACAATTATTTTTGTTTTTAGCATTATCTTCCAAACTGCCATGGAAAGTACCATGCAGTAATATATAAAGTATACTGTATTTTTAGTACTAAACCTTACCTACCTACCTATTATTTAAGGACAGTAAGAAAAGTTAAATTCTAAAATCACATTAAGATTTTAATGTGCTACATATTATATTTAGCTAATATCTTGTAGGAACAAGGACTAAAATCAAATCAAAAACAATCAATTTGTAGATAATTGCTGGCAAGACTAAAGACCAGATGAAATATGCCGCGCTTTCTTGCATTGTACCTATTATTACATGGATTATGGATACCTACGGGCTACGGTGAACGGTCACATGGGTTTTTCATTTTCAATAATTATTTGTCAAACGAAATGATATACGTCATAAATAAATAACAAAATTAAACATTAAACATAATAAATAATCAATAAATAAAATTATATAATAATTTCAAACAAATTATTATATTTCTCTATTTTAATTCTAAATAAACGTTATTAAATTATATAAACCAATATTTTTAGATTCTGAGCGGAGCAAGGAGTGGTTTTACAATGGTGTTTATTTATTTATTTATTTTTTTATATCCTGTATACAAAATTTCTACCAGGAAGAATCCTTCGATTTCCACATAATATAGTATCTTATCTTTTAGCAAATTGGATCAAGATGGTACTTTAGAGGTCATTTTTCGATTTTATCAATAGTTATTTAATGTCACGGTAAAAACCACCGAACAATTACTAAAAACCGCTAAAAAATTGGATTTTAATTTTTAATGCTTTGTTTATTGTTATAGAAACGAATAAAAAATAATAATATTATAATATTAATTCAACTTACATGATATAATAATTAATGACAATATAAAATATCTAGACTGACAAATCATTTTCGCTCAGAATCGTTTTATTTTATACAATGATAGAATATCATTGAATTCAAGTTTAATACAATCCATTATACATTGACGCACTTGTAATCTACTGCACAGCAGAGCGACATCCACTTATCTGCTTTTTTGAGTTTCAATGTTGAAAATACATTAGTTTATTTATTGAGGTTAAAATTGAATTATTTACAGAAAAAAAAAAATGTTGTTTAACTATATTCGATTGGGCATGTACCAGTTTCCCTCAAAAGTACCTTTTTTTATACCAATTCCCCCCAAACTACCTAGAGCAAAATGTACCAGTTGCCCTCCATCAAATGTACCAGTTGCCCTCATATGTAATTTTTTCTATCACTTTATACCTACTATTTTTTTGTTGAAAATATTACAACATTGAATGTCACACAATTATAATATTTATTATTTTATTGACTATTGTATTCATATTATTTTGTTAGTTATTATTATTTATTACAAAATACAATAATAGGTATATGTTCCAAGCAAATGAATTTTTTTCTATCATTTCATACTATTTTAAATAATTTTATTTATTATTTGTATATTTACCTCCCCTATTTTACAGGATATATATTGTTATCGTGTATATATTTACATATGAGGGCAACTGGTTACATTTGGTTGAGGGCAACTGGCATATTTTTAAAATCCCGATAACAGCCGTAGGGGGCAACTGGTCATCACACAACACCCATTCGATTTTAGTACAGAAAAGTTTTAATGTAATCACTAAGCAAAGCTTTATTTCTATATAATAGGGTACATTGGTACCTTTATACATATACTATGTATAATAATATTATAACGTCCTCATGTTTAAATTATGACCATTAGTATTAAACATTTAAGACACTAATCACTTACTCACTATTCTATTATTATTTAAAATTTAAATTAGTCGCACGTAGTAAGCTAAAAAAAACATGTATATATTTATTTATTATAATTTATCAGTTATCACTAGATATAGATAGCTCAAGCTAGGAAAATTTATTGTAAAAAATAAAATAAATAAATAGTATAATACAATAACATTATAATATTATAATATATATACAATCACCTACCTATATTTTTTAGCTATGTGTTCTGATTTACTAAACATTAATTCAATTGTATTTATAGTATATGATTTTTTATTTTATTAATAACATTGTAGATCAAAATATTTAGAACAATTTTAAAGAAATATAAAGTATATTATATTCTTGTATCAATCATTAACCATAAATAATAGGCAATAAGAATAATACCTAATATAGGTATGCACTAAGTATGTATGCATTTATAAAAAAAAATGGTTTTTTAATTTTTAAAAGAAAATATTCTTTAACTATGAATTTGTGTGATAAATTATAATAAGGTATATTTAGATATTGTGAATGAAAAAAAAAATGATTTATTTAAATAACTGTTCGCGTTATCAAATTTTCAAAACTCGCTACTATATTTGGAATTGTAAATATAAATATAATATATCGTGATTTATGTACATTATATGCATGTGTAATGTGTACACTATACACATCACTGGTCACCAAATGGCGGATCGTGGACAAATTTTATCTGGCCCGCAGACAATGAATAAAAAGTAAAAACCAGCCAAGTTCGAGTCGGACTCGCACACGAAGGGTTCCGTACCATCATCAGCTATAAACATGTTGGCAACATGGCAACACGGCTTGTATTATATTATATTCTAGGATTTTTAGTATTTGTTGTTATAGCGGCAACAGAAATACATAGTCTGTGAAAATTTCAACTTTCTAGCTTTCATGGTTCATGAGATACAGCCTGGTGACAGACGGACGGACAGCGGAGCCTTAGTAATAGGGTCCCGTTTACCATACTGAACCCTAAAAACCGATAATAATGTACATAGGACATAAGTAAGCATAGGGGCCTTACTAGTTTGTTCGATTTGCCACCAGACAGTTGGTAGCTGTTTTTAAAGTTTTCAATATCATTATAAGACTTCACTTAAATCATAGTTAACTCCATAAATCAAAAATTGAGAACATGGTGAACATGCATATAAAATATCAATAGTGCAAGAATATAACGTGCATGAAATGAATCATACATCAAATTCCATGCAGTTAGTTGAGAGAAAGACTTGCCATTTTTCCCAATAATTTTAAACCAGTTTTCTATTTATATTATAATTATTATAAACGTGTATTTTATTTTATTTTATTCATTGTTATTTTATTGCCACTAGGCCCCTTATATTACTTTTGAATTATAATATAAATATGTTAAAAATATTTTTTTTGACTTTTGATGGCCCCGAAAATTTTCGAAATTCCCAAAGTGGCCCCTCCTAACATGTACATATTATAAACTTATTTATGAAACTCAACGAACAATAACTATTCTTATCTTGAATATATTTTGAAAAATGTTAGATTACAATATAATGTCAACAGTTCTATTAGTAAATAACAAAATATATAGTATTTGTTTATTTGATATTTTGATTGAACCTGTTATTGTAAAATACATACTAAGAGTCTACACGGCAGTAATTTACTTTGCCGAGCAACAGGCGTTGCACTTTTATTCTATTATTATTCTACAACATTTTTATAAAAACTAGCTTTTAGTTATTATAGAGTTTTTAAAAAATTCATAATTTTAAACGTCCGTAAACATTTCAAAACAAGTCAAAAAATGTTTAAATTGTTATCAAATATAGAAATTGATATAATAAACATATTATGGTGTACATTTCAAGAATCTAGTTATTCATTTTTATATTACAAGAAAATTAGAAAATCGCTACATGAGAAATCGAGTGAATATCCAATGTTGTAAAAATTTGAATTTCAAACGGTCATAAAAATTTAATTTAATTTTCTAGCAGACATTTTTTTTTTTTTTGATAAAGGTAGATAAACTTATGAGGAATCTTGTATTATATTTTCAAATCTTGGATTAAAAAAGAAAATTTTTATGAATTTTGAACTTAAAATAATTTGCAAGTGATTTAAAAGTTTCATCTAAATAAATTACACTGTTACTTAAAATATTATTTTATATTCTCAATAAAATGTTTAAAATATTCAGATTCAACTAAACTATTAATATGCATTCAACAATTTCAACGGTTTATTTTAAGTATTGATAAAAAAAATTATGCTCGGTCGTAAAGCTTGAACATTTAATATAAGGTTTCTGATAATATGTAATTCATAATGAAATCAACAAATCTAAAAATAAATAAACACAATTGTTTTTATTGACATTTTAAGTTTAAGTTGGGACGAAATTAGATATTTTAAAAATAATAACGATTTCAATTATTTATTAATATTCAAAAATATTATTTATAGGGACTATAAATAATTATTCTAGCACTTTAATTTTATGTGTGGAACTGTTATAGCTGAGGTATAGACCATTATTATAGTCTAATAAAGAGTGCTAATCATTTGTATTTGACTATTTCAGTATTATTATTTGTAAACTCCACCGTCTCCACCTCTATATTTATCAAAACTGTGAACCATTTCAGAAAACTATACATTTAACTACCGTAGATTGGGCCATTGGGGTTTCTCTAATTAATGTGAGGCAAGATTGATTTTTATTAGAATTATTCATTCAATCTTCTTGTGTAGCTCATAGCGTAGTACTCTATACAGCTTGAATATAATGATGATTTCAATATTCAGTATTTATAAATAGTTAGTTATAACGTGATAGGGAATATTAATCGTTGATACAATCATAATAAATTAATACAGAATAAATTATGAATAAAATGTTCATAAAAAGACACTTTGTTAAAAGGACTAAACATGTATAATAATCAAACAATAACTTTCTTGTGCTAAATATTAAAATGATATCTGTGTAATGATCAACTTTAGTTAACGTACAAACCGTTCATAATTTTTTCCATGAAAGTAAGTTAGTAAGTAAGTTGCTTTCGAGTGTAAGAATTTTTGATTAGAATCTTTCTTCGTAGTTGGGATTATACACTGTGGCGTACGCAGTGGGTGGGGGTGGCTAAAGGGCTGAAGCCCTCCCCCCATTGCCCATATTGGTAGTCAGAAAAAAAAGCCA
>WHPZ01588912.1:9608-24836 GCA_016617965.1 Macrosiphum rosae | reverse complement strand
TTAATGTTGACAATTATTAATTATTATTATGAAAAATATGATTTTGGATTATTTATTATGATTTTTTATACTATGATTTAAATATTGATATGATATGATATGATATGATATTATATTATATTATAATTTTTTTTTAATAATATATTATATTAATTTTATACTACTATTTGATTTTCTTCACTGGTGGAGTTTACATAAACTCAATTTTACCTGATTTTTTTCAGTGGCGGAGTTTACATGAACCCAATTTTACCTGTTTTTTTTTCTGGCGGAGTTTACAGTAAAAAAAGGTACTTGTGGCGGAGTTTACATACATTAAGTACGTAATTTTATCGGGACCAATAAATATTTATAATTGAGAAATTTTTTTTAAGCATGGTTTTTATAATATATTTTCAGTTATTCAAGTTAACATTTTCTAATTCCAACATTTACAACTCCTTGGAAATATTTTAATCATTAAAAAAATATATAGTCAATCAAAATGAATAACACATTTTTTTATATAGGTGTTATATTCAAAATAAATGTATACATATTTTATTCAATACGTTTTTCATTAGGCGTACAACTAAAAACATTATATTCTTCTATCACAGTTTTTAAACGATTATGCTACAACAATACAATACCTATCATAATTTATACCTAATAGGTATATCGTATATAATATATTATTTTATTAATATACAATATATCATGCCAAATGCGTACTCGAGCGGTAGGTGTATAAATTGTTGTTATAACCACTAAAAATAATATTGCAATAGTTATACAATTTTATGAAAATATTATATCAAGTAATATGACAATTGGCAATCCTTGAAAGTATTCTGAACCCTACTTGAATATGTACTCGGAAAATTGTAAGTACATCATTGGTAGTTATTTATGTAGAACCCACACAACTACACAAGAGTCCTTGAACGCGTATGTGGACCACTTGGCGCGTGGCACATTGCAGGGTAACAAATTTACGTTATTTTTTATTTTGTCAACCTGAATCTTTTTCGGTGTTTTCTTGATGGGTACTTAATATTGTCGGGCTTTTTCTCCCTAACAATCGATCGTTTTGACTTCAGAGAACGCACCAGTTGGTTATCAAACACTTAAATCGCCGGTTTTATTATTTAATACCACATAATAAATTTGATAAACGAATATGGTCATAAAATGGTATTAGGTACTTTCAGAAAACGTAGAAACTATAAACCATTTTCAATGTATTGACCACACCTGGACAGGATTATTCTGTGATGTTTAACATATGTTATATATATATAATATAAAGTAGTTTTATAATTATATATTTGTATCTCTGCGATCCTTTTGTCAATAATTACAATAGTTTAACCTATAGCCTAAGTTTTTTTTGGAGGGGGGAGGAGGCGCTTAAGTCCACTTTAATACTGATTGAAAATAGACGTCCATTGACTTTATGTGTATGAGGTTAGTAATCATTTGCACATATAATATAATTATTATATAAGTAGTATGTACGTTAGAATTTTTTAATTAATATCCATATCATATGTACCTACCATGCAGATACCTATAGTTAAACATTTTTTTACTATAGGTACTAATTTCTTCTAGTAGGTATAGGTTATTACAAATTTTTATACTACGATTTTTTTTTATTTATAATTTTTCATTAACTACATAGGTACATGGTACATAAAATTATAAGACATCAACAACGATAGGTATAATATTATAACATTTTATATTATATTGTATACGTTTTAATATTTTGCTTTAATTTTAAAAATATTTTTTGAATATTATTGTGGGGAGTGCAGTAACATCATTATTTGTAACTATATTAAGGTAATATGATAATCGTGTTTTTTGGTTGTAAAATATTTGAATTGCAGGGTATTTATTTGATCTTAGATTTCACTTATAGTACATGTATATGCTTTTGATCTTAAATCAATATGCACATTAATGTACTATTTCAGTTATTATTATTATTATTATTATTATTATTATTAGTATTATTACTATTACTGTTACTTCAAATCCAGCTGTATAACATGTAGGAGTTGTACGATAAAGGAATTCTTTATCGTTGAACTCCTATATAAATATATATTATAATATACTTACTGTTTCCGAAATAAAGACTCCATTTTTTTTCGCACGAAATAGGTAGCCGGTAGGTTAGGGTATATAGGTACACTTTGTCATATTTACTCGCCGCGGTTTATTATGGCAAAGTGAAAAAGCAGCAGCTGTTGTATGTTTACTTATAGTTATTACTTTCAATGGGGTATACAAACTTGAAACTCCAATTGTACAGAGTCGAAGAATGTATTCTTTGGACGTGTAAGTTTTTTCGGATTTGAAGGAAAAAATGAAACGCAGAGTGCAAATTCAATATGTGTCATTTGGCATGTCCTCGTGCAGTGTTCCGCCACGGCCAGTGTGAATGACGTTATCTCGATTTTGCATCTCGCGGGCGACGTTTTTTGTAATATACGTATATATATTATATTATATGCGGTGTCCTTACTCCTTTGTACCGAGGGCGACACAACCCGGCGGAATAGGTGACGAGATACGTCCTCCTTATATATATATATATATATATATCTACATAATAAATATACATTATATACTATACTTTATATATATATATTATGTATACATCTATATACATATAGAGAGAGAGAGTCCTAATGTTTATGGTGGTGAACTATCTACATATATATACTGCACCTCTGCACATATCCTACAGCAACAATACCGAGCATAATACTCCGTTCGGAAATTTGCAGAAAACCCCTAAGTATAGAATGTTCTTTGATGTATAGCACAAATATATTATATACGGTAAACATTATGACCCGGCGCCGTCGACGGTAAAGCTGCAGCAACCACCTGCCAGCGCGGCGAGCGTTTAAAAAAAACACAAATATAATTTTTTCCCAATATTTAGCGTTTGAAAACGGTCAACATTTCAAGGCGGGAGAGTATACCAAATGCGCTTAAAATTATCCTTCCAAATATACCAATTGTAGATCTCGTTTTAGGGTCGATAGACAAGTTGCTCTAAATAATAGCCGTCGGTAATTTAAATTTAAGCAATTTAAAAAATAATACTCATCATATTCAGTAGTTCAGTACAACTTTTTAGTCACTTTTCTTATAAATAAATCCAAACAATACAATAATAAAAGCGCTTTTTTCAAATATTATGAAAATAAATGACAATTATTGAGCATATAAAAGTGTCCAATGTACCTATCTGCATCCAGTGCATCGCTGTGTTATCCCTGTTTTTCATACCTTATGATAAAAGTAAAAGTTAATCTCAATAATATTGGTATATTGATCGTAAAAAAAGGAGCTCAATATGACTACTCACTGATCTTAATAATACACATTTTCATGCGTAACTGATCCATGCCCGCCAGAGGTCCGGATGTATCTTTTGTAGATGTTATGTGTATATATAAACAGGAGATATATTGTATATAGCCTTAGGTAGGTATTTAATAAAACGATTAAACGAAATGCAACAGAATAGCTTTTTCGGAAAATTGCGACGTGAGTCAGCGTTTCAACAAACGCGTGTTCGAAAACGTGTCCGCAACAAAACTTGTGCACAGCCGCACAGGATGTGCAAACCCGAACGTCGCACATATACAAAATTATAAAAAGGAAGGAAAAAAACGACATTGTCCAGCCGATACAATATAATATACTACCTACACCTTATATATATAAGTGTACAAGTACGAGAGTGTATTCTTTTGGCTCCACTCGGAGTCTTCTAAGATTGACCGTCGCAAACGTCGGCGACGGTCGGCGGGACTTCTCTACAATATAATATTATTATATTATGTAGGTATGTACGCTCGTACCTGTATACGACGTATAATAGTTCCGGAGGAAAGTGAGGCGACAACAATGGAAATACACGTGTAGCAGATAAATGCGATAACTCGCGTATCGATTATACTATATGCACGATGTATGGATGCATACCCGAAAAAAAAAGCAGGTGAACGAGACGAAAAGGACATAATGTTATATACGTACGCACAAGTATATACACTCGCACACACATGCACACACACACATATATAGTAAATATATTATATAGGTTGCGGTGGACCGCCCAGCAAATGAATGGATCGGCATTTCCGGCCGTTTCATTCACCGTTTTCACAGTATATGTGCGTGCTGCGGCTCTCCCGAGAGACCCTCCAGATTTTCATTTCGAAACAGGTTCCGATTTCATGCGATGCGTATACTTCTTACACGTGTGTGTTTGTGTGTGTGTGTGTGTATTATCATATTATTATACACATTGTATGGTGAAAAAGATAAAAAGAGAAAATCGACCGTTAATCGTGAGCACTCACGCTAGGTATACCTATAGCACACAAGTATTTCGTTTCCAAACCGTCTTCAGTATATATATATATATATATATATTATGTACGTTTGGCATATATTATTGTACGCAAGTGCGCGTCACGCCCACCGTCGTCAGACGACGTTGAAATAATATACCTATATATTATATTATGTGTGTCATTGCGATGAGTTTTTTAACGGACTCCCGAAGTACGACGGAGTATATTATATGGAAAAGGTATACCCATACTAAATACAATACCGACGACGCGACGGTGAAGTCTCTATGTATAACAGCAAAATTTGAATACTTAACTACAACGCCCATCATAATATAATAATATAATATTCACTCTTAACGGTCCTGTAACGTCGTTGTAGCTTCCTATACAAATATTTGAAACGCGCGTTTCATAATAATCTTATGACATAATACAACGACTGAACGACGATGATATTTGTCATTTGATACAGGATGAAGTGTTATGATATACGTATTATTGATTATAGACATTTTAGTAACAGTTTGGAATTAGAATACTAATGAGTGTAATGCAATTGTTAAGATAAACTGAGATGTTCATGATTTTGACAAGGTTATATTACAATATGCACCTACTCTATAGTATTAGTTCATATTCCATCATTAACTGGACGTCCATAAATTATTTTTTTAAAAACCGCTTCGAGCAAACAACAACCACTCAGGTCCCGAGCTATAGTCCTGGTTATGAAAAAACGAATAGCTATCATAAAAAAGAACTTTACCATGCTATGTTGTTTTTATTTTCTTCTGACCACTAATACAAAAAAGATGTTACATTGTTTTAAAATCCGTTATTATTTAAATTTGATTAAATTTTTTCGCAAATGTGATATCGAAAAAATAAAAAACGATATTGCAAGTAAAAGTTCTTTATTTTTATAGTGTAAATTTGGTTTCTTATGTATAACAGTGTACATAATTATTATGTCTGTATACCTATAGGCTATAGGTAGTCTTCTCAGTTCTTTACCGCGTAAATCTTTTTCAATTTTATAATTACATTACAATTATCAATGGTACTAGTGTACTACCATAGGATCATTTATAAGTTAGTTTGAATTAGCATTTAAATATGACGTGTGATTAAAATGTAGATTTTTCTTAAAATTACCTATACCAAACCCCTTGAAAACCGAACGTGTACACTGTACGTCCTCTTAATACATTCCTATAGTTTATGGCCTATGTACCTATATAATATACTTATTGTATAAATGTATATACTATTATACTGTTAGGTAGAACACATAGAGCATCTATAAACTATGAATAATAACTATTATAATTTATAATTATACTGTAAGCAAGGTTTTGGTTATTTGCATATACATTTGTATATTTACCATTGTTTGTATTTTAAAATAATTATCATATCTCATAATAGTACCTATACATACCTACTACTGAACTATATGCTCGTTTATTGTCATATTTTTAAAACACAAAACCATATACAACTAATTATATTGTACTATCTGTATAGTTATGTTAGAAATGATTGGTTCATTTCAATTGTATTATATATATATATAATAACACGTCTGTGCCCTGTGGACTGTAAGGTACCTATACTGTATAAAACTATAAAAGACTTAAACGGCACGCAATGAGTTAAAAAAGGTAAAATTATAAATCATAAGAATATACTGTAACCACATTTATATTTTTTATATAATCTTACATGGAGACAGATCTTACTCCAGGCCGGGCATTCAAGTCTTCCACAATCCCAATGGTCATTGTGAACAGAATTTAGGTATGATTTAACTGATATAAGGCGATATTTTTAAACAATTGTCTTTCAATTAAATATTCATAGGTTCATGTTCATCATTAATGAATATATACCAATGGAAATTCAATTCATAAGACTCTAAAAGTAAAATCTGTTTAAAATATTTAATACTTTTTAGGTGTAGCTTATATTGGATTGTTTAAAAAACATTATTAAATGATCAATTTATTTTAAGACCACGAAAATAAATTAACAACTTAAAAAATCAACATAAATTACAAGTAAAAGAGAAAATTCGTTGATATTGTTGTTTTTAAAAATTATGTGAAAACTAATCGTTCATAAGTCGTAACATATTAAATAGTATTAATTACTATTTATAATCAATGATATTATAATATTATGCAGTCAATTACTATATAGCAGCTGCTGTATTAATTTACCATGGTAAATAAACCAGTAATATCCGTTTATTGTACCTATGCGTATCGACGAAAAATGTGTAAAAAGAACTCGGCTCAGATGTGTCTATTTGATTTGAAAAGTCCGTCTCGATAGTAATAAAACAAAAAAAAAAAAACCCAAAAAAAGTGGGACAACAGCGCCGAAGTAAGCGGAGCGAGACGATGGCCCAGCGTGCAACCGGATGACGGACCCAGTCTCTGCGCGTGCATCTCATGCCTTGTTAAAACTAATTTATGTTTGTTTTTCTCGTATGTATCCTCTGTATATACCCATTATATTTAAACCTTTTTACATTTAAACCCACTTGATGTTACGTGTACCTATACACCGAGCAATACGACGGTATACCTACGTAGGTATTATTAGGTATTATATTACACTATTCTATATATCGATTTCGGATAATAATCACGTACACTGAGCATTCGATTCGGAGTTAATGGTGTGCAGAGACAATTGCAGGTATACGTATATAGGTACCTATCTATGGAAACGCGCACACCGTGTAATATATTTTAATGAGTCCGCTCGTGCAAGGGGGTATATCATACGCAGATACTTGTTAGTTGTTATATTTTGTTAATGATGTGCCTGGAATTGAAAAACTATATACGATTGCCGCAATAGTACATATAGTAGGCAGGTATTAGGTATATACCTACCTCTGCAACTCCGACGACCGGTAAAAAATAATAATTGTAATAATATATAACACAATATTATTTAGGTAATATATTATTTACCTATTACCATTTTTTTTATTTTTCAAGACATATCACAATATGCTTATTGTATAATGTAATTTCCTGTATGGGTTGTACATTATTTATTCTTTTATTACTCCTCGAGACCCCGAATAAAACAATCCTTGGAGGTTTTTCTTTTACGAAACGCGTGTCTTAAAATAATAATATATTCACATGTTTACATCGAATAACAATAATAACATAAATATTAAGATATATTAAATATATTAAATTATTTTAAAATTGACCTGTAATATTTTATAATTATACCAATGGCAAATCTAAAGACAATAAATATCGACCAATGTTAATAATTTTATTTAATTTTACACAATTTTCAATATAAATAATAATACATTTAACAATATGGGTATTAAATATTAATACTAAGCAATCACCCTCAATCCATAGCCAACATTATCCAATTCATCACAGCCGCCAATGTTCAAACCAAAATTTAGTGTAAGTACCTAACTTAGATTTAGTATACAATTTATGTAACTTATAATTTTCTCTCTGTAAGCCGAGGGACATAAATATAAATAAATAATATAGGTATTAGAGTGATAAAATGATTGGCATCAAAAACTAAAGCTTATTGTGGGAACAAGAGTTCATATAAATATAATAGAATTGTATATTTCCTTAAAAAGTTATAACTTAAGTCCGAATATAAATGTTCTTATTTCTTAAAAGTTATCATAAAACTACCCACATTTTTTTGATAAGCGCACGCAAGTGATAAGAAAACGATTTTGGTCTAACATTCAAAAATTTTTACACTTCTTTATCTTAGCTTAACTAACAATATCACAAAAACAGGATACCGGACTTAGGCACGCGCCATAAATACAAACAAAGTTATATTCGAAATAATAACGCTATCAAGAACCAAGATATAACTCCAACTTCCAAGTTCCAACTGATAAATGATTTATGGCACATTCAAACATAAAGCGGGCTCGGTCTCCAGTACCAGAACTGTTGGACCGCACCTTAATTAGCTGTAATTTGTTTGCGTTACCCTGTATAAGATATTTAGATACCACATGCGATAATCGAGGTCAGGCACGTATCCAGGGGGGGGGGGTCCATGGGGTCTGGACCCTCCCCCCGAAATTTTTGTGCACCGGCACATAAAATCATTATCCTTATTATTTAAATTAATATAAAATACGTGTTATTCAAAAAAATGTTATTGTGTTGTGGTACAAAAATAAACCACTATAGAACGGTCGAATATTAATATTATCTATGGGTCGAATTATATCGCGGAGACCCGACGGACGACACACTGTCACGTCAACAACGTCGTTTAACGTCAATTATTATCGAACAATATTATCGCAGCTGATATTATGTGATATTTGTACATGTTATCGGAAATCTCGTATTGAGTATTGGGTTTCATAGTTTCATGAGATATTAATCATACATTCATACATGAGTATTGAGTACGACTTTGCGAGACAAACACGAGTTCCGTTTTTGGCATAGTTTTAAATAATAATATAATATACTTTGACGTTATTTTAATAATTTTTTTTTTTTTTTAATTTGACTTAAGTATTTGTATTAATTGTTATGAAGCGAGGGGCATTAGACAAATTTTTCAAACCAGCAGTTAAAAATCCGCGGTTAGACAATGACTCGAAACGTGAGCTTGAATAAAATACGACGGTCACAACTGAGCTAACTGTGGATGTAAAAAATGTGAGTACTATTAACATGGATATCGGAACGGTCTCAATAGAATTATTTGAAAAAAAAAATTATACCTCCAACACGATTTATTTAAAACTAACGTTATGAATTTCCTATATGTACCTACTGCGACTTACGATTTTCCTGTTCGTGAATTTAATGGAAAAAAATTTCAATTTCAATATCAATGGTTCCAAAAATGGAATTGGTTATCATATTCAAAAGTATTTGACGGGGCATTTTGTAAATATTGCGTTTTGTTTTGTAACGACTATGTAGGAAAAGGATCCCATGAAAAGATTGGTTCACCAGTTGCCAAACCGTTTATTAAATGGAAAGACGCTATAGAAAAATGTACGTCCCATTCTAAAGCGGGTTATCATCGATTCTGTATAAATGCTGCAGATAATTTTAGAAATGTGGTTAATGGTAAAATGAATGATGTTGCTACACAATTAATCTCTACAGACGAAGTGTTGGATGTAATGGCTCAACTAAACAGAAAATTAATATTATAGACCTCACTACATCAGTTGAAAATTTATCGCATCATGTTATCGCATTCATAAATAGAACAATATTGACATTTGGTACGTATAATAAAAATTAGGTAGGTATTTACCTAAAATCTATTAATGCCAATATTATGAAAATAATATTTCTTGATTTAATATTTTTAATTTCAATGTTAATAGTTAAAATATACTAAAAGTTAATGAATTGGCCAGCTGAAAACCCTAAAATAAAAGTTTCACCTTCCAAGTATTTGTTAGGCATGGTATTTGAACGTTGCCTTCCCCGCTGTCGATTTTACCGGTACTGGACGTTTCCCATCAGGACTGAGACATTTCCTCCCGAAATCAATAAAGGTATATATATATTTTTTTACACATAATAGGTAATTGGTTGGAAAAAACTAAAAAGGTTCTTTTGTCTTACCAGAAATATATGGGCATCTATATCGACTATCGTAATTTATCAATGATTAATAAACTAAAGTTATGTGAATAGTATTATAATATTATATGAAGTAAGTATTATTGAATTGTATATTTATATATTAACTAGGGCATTAGTTTAATCATTTGTAAATTTATTGATTTGCATTGTATAATATTGATGGTACTCGTGTAGTAAGCTACCTACCTTTACTTCATTGGTGTAGTATGTTTATAGTATGCCTTATTGTTTAATATTTTAACTTTTAATTTTTTGTCTGGGAGGGGGAACGTCCTAGAATCGTTAGGTACATTGTATATATGAAACGAATTAAGGATTTGGAATGCCGAGTCCTAACTCCTATAGAGCTACACCAAAAAAATTCACTTTGCATTCAAATTCGGGCCCTAATTACCTATAAATAAGAAATCAATTTATCGTAATGATTTTATAAAATATAATATAATAGTATAAATATTATAATCATATGTTTAATATTACTTAAAACTTAAATGTTATACCTAAGTAACCTAGATATTAATAATTAAACTTTTTCATTAATATTTTTTTTTTAAATAATTAAATACAATTTATAACAACTTTTGATTTCCCCCTCCCTCGCAGAAAAAATGTGGGGCATCGCGTTGCCTGCTCCTATAACGCATTGTTTTTCTAGGCGTCTACATTAAAGAAAACGATTTAGGAACGCCATTTGGTTATTTTGAATCCATAAAAATATTAAGTATTGTACTTGCTATGTCTTGTGGTAGGTACATGGTTAGCAGTACGCCGTCAAAAACTGCGGTCAAGTTGTAAAACGAACAAACAAACTTATAATGGGATCACTGCAGAATTAGTCGAAAAATAAAATAAAAAGAACGCTCATCATGACGAACGACGGAACATTTTATTACGCGCGTGTACCGCACGCGGTACTCGTACGACGGATAACAATAAACGTAATAAAATTATATAGGTACAATATGGTATATAGTCAATAAACTAATAAAATATATAACACTATTACGCCAACACAATATTATACACATACAATGATATATATAAATATATTATAATATAGTAGCTGCGGCGGTGTCCGTCCGGTCTTGGTCCCTCTCACTCTGTCTCTGTCTCTTTCTCCTCCCCCGCCGACACATATATTATACGCACACGCACTAATATACCACACAACCCCCAGTGGCGGCGCCGACCGTGTACCTATATATATATATGTATGTACTCACGCCCAAACCAGCAACGATGTTCTCTTTACCACCACCACCACCACCACCACCGGCCGACGTCTTACGGCGGAAAGAAGAGGGAAAAAACACGCGTACGTACCTAAACGCGTAATAATAATAATAATAATATTATAAGACGTCCGTTTTATTCGATGTCACGGGCGTCTGTAGTGCACAGTCGTTCTTAAGGGTCGGTCGCCACTGCCGCAGCACGCGCTCGTCCAGTGCTAAGTACACCCTCGTCGATCACGGTCCGCGCCACTATTATAATTATATTACTCGACACCCACTCGTATAATATATTTAATAATAAATTACGATTGTCATCTGCGGACGTCTTCCGCTGTGCACCGTCATACGACATAATATTATTGCCGTATTAATATAATATAGCACATCTAATTATTAGATAAATTTATTTTATTTTTTTTTTTATAAATACCTACTTATTCGTCGTTCGTGTCCGTGGATCGATTGTTTTTTGTCGTTTCTTTTATCGCTATTCTCGGGTGAGTTATTATTTATTTTTTTCGAAAATCATAATATTATAGGTACTTCGCCTATATATGTGTCCGTATAAAGTGTTCTGGAGTACCCGCACTGTGCACGCGTCACCGGACGTATTAACATAATATTAAAATTTTTCCAAAACAGTTTCGTATTAATTAATACATTTTTTTCACGTTTTAGTCCGTTTGAGACGATATGTGCCATACGACGATTTCCGGTACCGACGACGAAGAAAACATGGAAGAGATCTCTTCGACATCTCCGCCGCCGACAAACTCCAAGAAAACCGGAAAACTACACATCGAGCCCCGGAAGGTATGAAAAATCGTTTTTTGTTTTATTATTATTTTCGTATCTCGCCGTCCGACCGGCAGCGCTGCGATGACTTATTATAGCCTATAGGTACGGTTTAAAATTAGCCGCGCCACGCCGTACATCACCATAGGCTATATTATTATTATTAAATACTCAACGTGAACTTTTTTTTAATAATGCTCCACTCCTATATATAGATCCGAAAGCCGTTGATGGAGAAAAAGCGACGGGCAAGAATAAATCAGAGCCTGGACGAACTTAAACGAATCGTAGTGGACGCCGAGAAGTTCGTAAGTACCTAAATATATTATATTATAATATTGTATATAATAGGTATACCTACACCACGACACGTTAACGCTATAAGTTAGTTTTTATTATATAAATACACGCGGATAGCATTAAATAATTCAATATTATTGTTGTCACGGTCGACATTTATTCGTCTAAATCCACATTAAAATATCGTAAAAATTCCGCATTCTCATACGTCAAATTATTTATACTCTTACAAGCGTTTGTATAAAAGCGGGAAACGGAAATAGCCGGATTATATGAGCATAGGACGTATCTATATAATCCTACCAAACGTATTAGTGTATCACTTACACATATCTACTATTATGCACCACGTATTATATTTTACGTGTCGCGATGTTCACATTGGTAAATTACGCGAGTTACAACATTACTACAGAGTTTACCTGAATTAGTACGAGAAAATCATATTAAAAAAATCCCGATATGGGTGTAAAGGGCACGCTCGTAAAAAATCAACATAACGGACCCCGCTAGATTAGGAGGTATATTACTCGAAGTTTTTTATTTTATCTTTTAGTAAGTACGTCGAACCCTTTCTGAACTCACACCCTCCACATTGGATAATCTACAAGACTAGGCATAATATTATGTAGATAAGGATTTTTCAGTTCGGGGGAGGGGGCATAGAAGGGTGCGGAGAATCGACCAAAGTCCCCTTAACATCGAGGGGGTGTTTATACTATACGTGTTCAAGAGTGTATTTATTTTTTTATTACAAGTTATTTTTTTATTGTTTTTAAACACACCTCATGTACATTATTTAATTACTATATAATATCGCATGTAAGTTTGTACATAACGATAACGGGAAAACGTATTTCATACATTTAACGAGTTATTAAAATATTAGCACTTTCTGTGACTACAACTGAACCTTAGCACCTATATAGTGATATGTTTTAATTTTATATTTATCATATCTCATAATATTCAATAACAACTTATGATCGATATTCCATATAATTTAATAATAGAGGAGGCGTAAATACCAATTATTGTTTGCCACATTTTGCTCATTTATAATTCTAAAAGGACAAAAATCAACCGACAATAACAATTTCACTTTAATGGCTTATATAAAACATGCATGATTTGTGATAATTAGTATGATTGGTCATGGTCGTGTTTAACATATCTATTTTTAAAAAGTTTATTGTTTACCTAACCATGTACGTTCACTTGTACATATTATTATTTTAATGAAATAATTTAGCTATAATAGATCGAATAATCGAATTTTATCAATTCTGCTAGTAAGATTTTAAGCGAGTAAAAATATGTTATAGTTAGATTATTGTAAATATTATAATATCGTGTAGGTAATATTATTAGATAAAAAAATGAATTTAAAAAAACACCGAACATTGTCATATCGACCAATTACATAGATATTATTTATAGTTTTTTGGACAGACTTGTCTACAGTTAATTTCTATATACTATCCCTGCTGTACCTATATAGTAGTCGAAATATAATAAATTATAAGGTTCGATTTGAGATTGGCCGATATTTTAATTTAAATAAAACACGTAGGTTGTAGGTACCTTTATTTGGTTGAGGGCAACTGGTGCATTTTTCTGTAGGTATTTTTTTTTGGGGGGGAGGGGGGAGGGGTTCGTATAAAATGAACTTTTGAGGGCAACTGGTACACGGCCATGTTTATAGGTATCAAGATATACCTCGACACCGCATGTGTAGTCGTGTGATGTACCTAAATATAGATTTGGGCACGAGCGAGGAGTTAAAAAAAAATGTTGGTACATTTATAATATTGTGGCAGGAGAAGGGAAACGTTTTAATAGTTAAACATAATAATAATCTAGGCATTAGGTACATAACCATCGATCATCGACTATACCCATAGCCTATTGTCAATTTTAAGGAGAACCGTTTATTTATCTATTATCGTTTTTGGTTGATTGCAGGCCGGACAAGACCTCTCCAGAGTGAACAAACTGGAAAAAGCCGATATCCTGGAGATGACGGTCAGATACCTGAAGCAGAAGTCGACGGTCTCGGCTCCGTCACCGCCACCGCCCGGACCGGAAGTATACGCGGCCGGATACAGGCGGTGCATAGGACAGGTCCAAGAGCTGTTGGCCGAACAGTGGACGGACGAGCTGCGACTAATGTCCGGTCAAAGGATGATCGAGCACTTGGAGTCGTGCGCTAGGAGGCTGAACAACGCGCCGGCGAACCGATTGTCGTCTTCATCTTCTCCTTCGGACCAACCGCCGAACACCAATGGAGTCACCGTCATGAGCAATAATAACGTTTGCTCGTCTTCGTCATCTTGCTCATCCGACGAAGATGATAGTGGCGCGGCGACGGAGGATCGTACCGCGACGGAGGATCGTACCGCGACGGAGTTACGCCGAGACGCCACCCCCGCAAAGTTGATGTGGAGGCCTTGGTAGACAACCGCGGACCACACATCACACCTGTTTTCGCGCCCCCGTTTGACATACGTTATTCACAATCGTAATGTAATAATTATAAATAATTGTATGCCGTTACTGTACCTGTTCTCCAAGACTTTAGTTCGTAAGACATATTGTAAATATTGTATCTCGACGATAATGATGATTATGTTTTTATATCTCAAATAATAAGACAATCGATCGAATCGTTATCATTTCAATAGTCGTTTTATTATTTCGTTATTAGTTATTTAGTTATTACAATCATTTAAAACTGGTATATAATATTATATACATACTTAACCTATACAACATCACATATTGGTCTAAACGTAAAACAAAACGTTACAATAAAAATTCACTGTGCACAACACTATTCACCGAAACAAGCTGCAGCTCTCCGGTGCAAAA
>WHPZ01588909.1:7915-19506 GCA_016617965.1 Macrosiphum rosae | reverse complement strand
TAATGTATAATGAGTTATAAGTACCTAATGGATATTGTGATAAGATTAATTTGGAATTTATTATAGTTACCTATTATAGGTTAATTTTTTGTTTAATACCATAGATATGTATATAATATGTCTATACCTAGACTGACATACCGTCGCCGCTCAGAATCGTTTTTCTTATACAATGATATTATATCGTTGAATTCAAATTTAATATCATNCATTATACAGTGACCCACTTGTAACCTACAGTACAGCAGAGCGACATCCACTTGCCCACCTTTTTATATTTTAGATTTAAAAGTTATGCAAATAAAAAAAACTTTAAAATATTGCTCGTAATTTCATTTCTACATATCATCATACAGATGACATAATCATAGTCATTCGTAGGGGGGTGCCGGGAGGACATGACCCCCACAATTTTAGTTAATATTAATTGTTTTATCACTAGTAAAACATAAACATAATAGTAAGTGCTGTGTTATCAGAGATTTTTGACTCCCCCCCTGGTTTTTATCTCTTTGACATAATGTTGACACGGTTCTATCCGATGTCTGTTTTCAAGAAATCGAGAAAGTTTTGAAACAATATTATATTCCGTAGGTATTTTATTTGTAGTTTTGTTTGTAGTATGTGTCACTGAAATCGATTCTCGTATGTAGGTATGCTGAAAATCTATGAGCAAATCCAAAACCGGTCGATATATTATTCAAATATAACAGAATAATATGATGAATGGAAAACGAATATGTGGAAATAAATCGTGAGCAAATAGCTCACGGGGACGGGATTGAAAGGTAGAATAATACCGATTAATATAAATTAAGTTGTCGGGTGAGTTATATGTAGGCAGTGGGCTACAAGACAATATAGGCAATAATTATAATCTACTTTGTATTTTCGCCTCCGGGGCATCATCCGAAACCGGTTCCGTTCAAAAGTTGCAGCCATAGTTATTATCGGTTAAAACAAACAAACACTCGAGGGGGTCTATCCAGCCAACATCGGCAGTGGACGACTATAGTGTGCGGTCAAAAATCTCCATGTCGAAATAACCCTTTCAGAATACACTATATTAAACCATCTATATCAGTTTACCAAATATTTTTTTTTTTTAATATACGTGTTCAAAAAGCAGACAAGTGTAAAAAAATCAGTTCTAATAATAAAATATCATACATATAAAAATAGTCTACTATGACTCTTCAAAGTTTCTCTATTTTATGAACATTATCTACTAGAAACATATTAATATTATAATGTTTTAAATATATTTTTATATCATAATAATATGATGTGTAGTATACTAGGATATAATATAATATACTCCATTGATTCTCAAATAAAGCAATAATTAATAAACAAATATATTTTATACTTTATTATGAGTTAGAACTGAAATAGGTAATTAGTTATCATCGAGTAAAAAATGTAATACGAAAGTATCACTGAAGTGCTGTAAATTTATAATGCTAATAATTTGGTAGTTGTAACATCTTGAAATGTAGAGATTAGAAATGGCAAAAGCAAAACAAAGAAACAAGGAGTAGTTAAGTCCTTAATTAGTAATTATCATGTGCAATGTACAGTGTTTGTCCGAGTAAAATATACAATTATTATGAAAAAAAGGATATAAACAGGTTGAACTTAGTTCGCATTTAATATTTTTAAAAGCATTGTATGTAAGTGGTTTATTTTCAATGTAAGCAGCTGTGACTTGGTGTTCAACAGTTTTAATAAAATTTTGGGCCAACTAGATTATTTGCACGCGATTCCCACGATACAGAAAATGTAAAAGACCAATTAACTATTAAATTTTTTCCTCCTATTGTGGACATTCATACTTTATTAATTTATATATTTTTTATACAGGCTATTCTTTTTCATACAGATATGTATTATATATATCTTACTGAATTATAGTGAGCACATACATTTAGTAGGCATATAGTTAACTTAGATTTCCTCTTATTTAAATTGTATTAGTTATGTAATTGAAATATATTTATAAAATGTTTTATTTTGAATTTTTGTTATCTTAGTTTACGTTTATTTATAATACCTACACGATTTTTAATTATGTAGTTATGAATTTATAAGATTATTATAAAACTAAATTAAAACTGTCGAAGACACTTCATTAAGACTTAAGAACTCTATGAACGTGAGTATATTGGGATTTTGGATTCTATCTTCTTTAATTTTTATTTTTTAATTAGCTTATCGTCGTTGTCGAGAGCTACGACGTGCTCTGTGGTGGTACACGCGCAGCGTCTAATATTTTTATGCCTCATGTCCATACCGAATGGAATTTCTATTCAGACGAGGTTTTCCTATAATATTATACACACTTTTTTTTGTACTTTCAATTCATCGTGTTCGGTGAAGTGTGAACGGAACATACCTCCATACCGGGCACGTCCAAGTACAATAACCCCCCATATACGCGCATAACACCGGCCGGGCCGGCCCGCCTGAGCCTCATGACAGATCCCATTCAGTGGTTACATATAATCGCGGTTACCATCGCGTGTCAAAAAAATAACAAAATCTAAAAAAAAACTTAGTAGAATATTGTCTATCATATAGGACGAGTTAAAAATCTTCGTAAATATTATATTCACTGATATAAAAAATGTATCCAATGTCGTGTCTGACGGTTGTTGAATGCTCTTCAAGATTAAATTAAACGTAAAAAATAAATCGGACATTTTAAAAAATGCATCTCGAGGACACATATTTTCTAAAAAATCACTAATAGTTATCATTTGTGTTTTTTAGTAGAACTTATAGGGTACATTATTTTTTAATTACTACTCAGGTCTATATTGTATTTAAAAACATAATAATTCAAACCTTATACTTAATAAAAAAAAATAAAAATAAAATTATATCAACTTCTCCTGTTTAAGCTCTTTAGTTAAACCCTCCTATTTATTTTCCTTTCCATTTAATCTCGGATTAAAAAACACGGCAGATCTCAAAAGGGATGATCGTTCATGTTATATTATCACTGGAATATTGAAGAGAGCTTAATAAATGAAAAAAGTTATACCTTAATTTGAAGCACACTTATATAAAATATATAATTACATGTAAATATCAATTATTGTTATAGTCTGTGGTCGTGTCGCGGACCCAAAAAAGAAATCCACGAAAACGGGACCTTATGCGTATATAATGTATAGAAGGTCGTGAGAACCCAAAGAAGTAAGGCCACCTGCTTCGGCACACACCTGCCCCTCCTCCTTTAGCTGCTATAGCCACCCACACCCGTCCCGTCTACACACCTGTCATTGTTGGCAACGTCGCATACATGCACACTTGCGCTACTGCTACGGCTCCTCGTCGTGGGAATCCTTCCGCCTCTCGAGATTATCTCGCGTGCATACGGGCACAAACAAGATCATCGTGTAAATATTATAATATACAATCGTAATATCGTACATAAAAACACCGGTCGTAAAGCTGAAGGTAATAGCAGCGTGTTAGAGTAACTCGAGTACTTCCGAAACGACCGTATAGTTTTCTATTGATCCCCAAAAAAATGTATTCAACAATAGATAGATTACTAGAATAGAAAAAATTTGTTCAGGTACTTCATTGATTTTCATGTGTTTACGTGAGAGTTTTTTTGTACCTAAATCAAGTCCCCATTAGATCGCACTCAGTGGTACTTGCTATAAAATACACATGCTATATTGTATTATACTATTATTATTTACTAAAATGTCATTAATTTATGTTTAAATAAATTTTAGACAACAATCGCAATTCATTTTTTTTTAAAAAAAAGATAAATAATAATTATCAGCCAGATTATTGATATTTAAAGGGTGGTATAGATTTATAACTAAAATACTACTAATATAGGTACCTTATTTTATATAACTTTATTATAAGCCTTAATTAGTAGTTCCGATAAAATAAGCTCAACTTCATTTAAGTTAGATGGCTTTTGTTTTTACTTAAATTATTATTATTATTATTATTTATTCAAATTATAAAAACATAAAATTAAAAAAATACAACTATATAGATAGTTATTATTTTAAGGAATAAAGAAAAATATTTAAAATTAAGTAATATCATTGAATATAATTTTGCAATTTATACATTATATATACGACTGTTTACTAGTTAAGTATTACCTACTTATTAGTAATCTCTTATTAATTATTATAATATTGGTTCTTAAATAAGTTATGACTGCTGTTATTGGGCAAGTATAATAAAAGCATACAATTTGAATCAAATATCATTAATTAGAATTAATTACTAGCAATGACTACATACTACAAAGGCCATAATAGGCATGTGCATGTTATAATATATCTACCTACCTATTTAATTTCTTATATTTATTACATGATATCTTGCAGTATATGACAAATGTTCAATATTAATTGGATATTAAATATAAATAATAATATATAATATACCTAACATATTGTTATACATACATACATACATTCTTTTTAATTATCATTAAGCGAGTTTTTAAATTTAGGTGAGCCATCCATACAATTCTGTGACCCAGTACTTAATTAGTTAATTACTGTCATGAGCGGTTGTGTGTGCCAATTCTGAAGGAATGTTTCTTTTTTCATTTTTTTTTTATACAGGATGAGAGACTAAGAAAATACGTTATATAACACAATTTATTAAATAATCACCACTTGTCGATCACGACACTGACTTCGCAAGAAAGTTCAAGGTTGAAAAAATATTTTACAAATAGTACGCGGAAAAAACTGCCCCGAAGCAACTGGTTGAGCAAAATAAATAAATTTACTGTTAATTTATTTTAGAAATAATTACTATAAACACTAAAAATAATGATGGAGGAAAAAAATAAAAACAAAATTCAATTTTTATCGTCTGGGTCACATCTGTTTTGTATTGGTTAGCGCTGATCAACATGCTGTTTAAGAGGAGCCTGAGAAGAGATCAGCCGTTGTTACTAAAAATAAAAGTATTGTATTTATCCTTAAAAATACTTGAAATAAATTAAAAATAAGTCGACATATCACTTAGTTAAAAAAAAAACATACGGGCATATACATATATGCATAAGAATTAGGAGTAGTAAGAATAATTAAAAAGAATGCTTTTTATTGACTATGTACTTTTAGTTTATTGTAACGTAAAGTACTAATTAAAATCCAAGGAACCACTTAATAGCTGGAAAAGATAATAAAAACGTTTTAAATGTCTTAGGTAAGCTCAACTAGGTATGTAAATATGTAATCTTTAAAGTAATAAAATAGAATGCTTTAAAATTTTAATTTAATATTTTTGGAACACTTTAATGTATGTCAATAAAGCTTAAAAATTTGTAAGCTTCTATCTTGTGGTAAATCGTAGAAGGTTTAAAATAGGTACAATGACGTGTAGTAACTTGTCCGTCATTAATGATTTGTAAGATATAGGTACATTTATAATAATAATATTCCACTATCTTGTTTGAATATGATTTTTTTTACCCTTGATATTTTGAATCAATGTTTACTATAATATTTATTATAAATATAATTAGTATATTTCAGTTACTTTTTTGAAAACTTTTGAGTACTTTTACTATTCAACCAAAGTAATGTAAAATTGTATGATATCATATTGTTATTTAAGAAGTATTGAACAAGTATTAAACAAAATTAATACTTTGAAATATTAATGGATTTTTAGAACAATATCAATTTTTAATTTTGACAAAACTACTGGTCGAATCATTTATTATTACTTGTGACAAAACGAGAAGTTCAAAGGGATTCTAAGAAAATAATTCAATAGTTTGCTACTAAAATATGTTCCACATTGAAAAATAATTGATTTTGCCCAACCCAGCGGTCAGTACCTTCTAGGTTGGAAGCCAACGCATTGTCCACAGGTACTAGAAATCGTTTTCCACTTAAGATTGTGCGTGAAGTGCACCCGATACATGGTTATTATAGGGAGGGTCGGGCGCCTGTTATAGGAATTCACATGCTTTCTGACCAGCCGCTGTCATTAAACCGATTGGTTCTGGTTTATTACTATCGCCGTTTATACGGAGGCACGCCACTTTAAAATAAGGTGGTTCTTAACCCTGTTTTTTTCTCCCGTTCATGAGTCGTGACAAGTGGCACCACATCGGTATGCACACTTGCAAGAGTCTCTTAAATGCGTCGTAAACATCTAATTCTTACGATCCTAATTTATTGGTTCCAAAAGTGGACCGTTGTGACAAAATTAGATGGAACGTCAATCACGAGAGTCATTACATTATATTATTAAATGATTTAAGCGCATATTAAGGCGTATATTATACAATATTAAGTAATCACGTTTAAATTACAATAATTAGTACCTATGTGTTTAATATTAATCGTATATAATAAATAAGTGATAAATTGTTTTACTATTGATAACTTTACTATTGATGATAGTTATTACTATGATTAATATAAATTACAATAACAATAAATTATTAAACACCACAGTAAATTAAAAAATTGTATTTAGTGCAAAGATAAAATGCAAGCATATACTATAGGTTTAATATTAAATATTTACACTATGCTATAAACATTAATGTTAGAAAACACAAATCATATTATATCTACCTACGTTTAAAATATTTTTAATTAATATATTTTTTTTTCACTGAACTATAGATCCAATAGTTTTATAATGAAGAGTTATGTGTATTTACTCAATTAATTATAATTTTTAAATTGGTGAATCTTTTTATATATACAATATTGGCAAATCGATTTGTTTTGTTTAGTACCAAGCTGTTTAAAATTAAGAAAAAATCGATGACATCATTTTAATCTCGATGAAAGATGTTGGAAAAAAAATTGATTCGTCGACAAAGACCAAGCGTATTTTATGTCTCCAATGGGTCGTATTAATCGACCTTAATCAGTTGCTCACAAGATCGTTGTCGATTTTTTTTTCATTCTTTCACAGTTCGACGAAATTTGACACCAACAATATCATCATAATGATAGTTGAACCGAAATTAAAAAAAGTCTAGATCTTACACACTTACCTAATCCATGGCTGAGGTCAGAGAACTTGATAATATTATAATATAATTTGAACTATCTTAGAACATAAAAAAAAAGTGATATAGTGTACCATAACTACGTAATTTGAACATTGAATATTGGATGCTAAAAAACATTTTTTTTTTTATTATTTCATAGGGTAAACAAGTTTGCATAATTCAAATATTAACTTAACCGGTTCACGATGAACCATTCATTATTTATATAAAATATACATATTTAATAATGCATTTATTTTTTATTGAATAGGAATTATAATATTGTAGACTATTGGAGGCAATGGAATTGTTATGTTTGTAATTCTATAAATAATAATTGTCATAAGGCGTCACTCCGGCCATAACTTTTAAATTGACTTAATTTCAAAAGTTTTGTAAGATTATTGTCCTTGGACCTTTACTGACTTATTGATGATTTGAGTTTTTGGCATCAGTACAATATATATATATATTGGTTACTAAGTTTTACAGTAGTTGAAATTATAGTTATCTTTATGTTCTATATGCAAATATGAGCATTGATCAGTATAATGAGTAAATGATAATTAAAAATATATTACAAAATATACAATTTAAACTTCGTAAAACTGAAAATAATTGAAGGGGTTAGTGGATGAAGGTGTTAACTAACACTTTTTTCAAAATCGTTTTTATTATATAAAATAATGCATCATGACGTATTACATAGGCGTATTACGTATACGTATTACAAATATAAGAACAAAATAACTTATATTTATGGATATATCAAATTGATACATTTATAATTAAATTTATAATTTTTGTTTTCAAAAATGTCTTAATAGTTAAAAAGTTCCAAAAATTAAATAATTAAACCACTAAAACTTTCCTCCTGAATAATTTCAAAATTGTGAGTTAACACCTTCAAATATGAACTTTGTATAAATAATATTAAAACATTGCATTACCATAATAATATGCATTTTGTTGATTTATGGAATTAAATTTCAATAACCTAAGACCTAAGTTAACCTTGTCATAGTATGTTACGGGCTCTACTAAATCCAGACACGATAAAGTATTATACAGAGCTAAATTATACTATATTATATAATTAGTGATACAAGAGACTTAAACTACGAATTACTGATCTTGATACGTTGAAATTTAATAAATTAAATGCATAAAAATTAGATAGTCATAAAAAAATATTTATTTATTAATTATTTGTTACTTCTGTCACAAATGTATAAGAAAAATATTACAGACCACTAACTACGAAAGTAGGGCCTATACTAACCTACCTAAGTATGGATGAAAATATAATAGTATAACTATATTATAGTAATTCTAGTAATTGGTCGCTTGCCCGGTTTTTTTTATCTTCTATTTCATTTGAGTTTTAATTTGTTATATAAAGTACCTATAACGTTTAATTGTTGTTACATTTCATTTCACTATTTCCAATACACGTGATTTAAGTATAAAAAACAATTCCTATTGATCCACGATAAAGCTTAAAATAAATGGGTGCCGTGATCTGCTAAACGGTTACAGTTAAAACAAAAATGAAAAAAAAAATGAATACCCACATCGGGTGGTTTCCTCCATTCAATTATAATTTATCGCATATTTATTTTAGTTTATGAATTACTTTTTGTTTTGTTTATGACATAATATCTAATTCATACATAAAGGGTTACTGTATTGTAGGACATATATGTTAAACTACACATAATATGAATATTCTAATATCTTATGTCCTTATATTTTATATGCATCCTTTGCATTTCATTGAGCATTACGATGAATAGATCGTGTATGATATACATACACACGCACAGACCCGATGATGCGTTTAATTACTTGTATCCCTAAATATTAAAAATCCCCATTTAACGCTATACTTAATAAAGTCCACGTCTCAAATCGGGAAGAGGGTCCAACCCCATTATGGGCGCCACTTATGGAAATATAAAAACCTTTTCAAAAAACATAGGTACACGCACACTTCCAACCGGATCACGTACAAACCCTTAATCCGGGCGTTCACAAGATAATCCGTATATATAATATGATTATAAAATTATCCACACAAAAGACATATATGTACCTTCCGCAACCCTTGTGTGTGCACATTTCCTCCTAGGATTCTACATCCCCTCATCAACACCCCCAGAACGGAGGAAATAAACCGTAATCTTACACCTCGGATGTGCGTGACATCCATCCGGTTCCAATAATTAAAACCGTTGACGGCTTAATAGCGGGTTTTACTTAAAATTTTTTGAAAAGAATCCGAGTTGTTTCCGAATCGCGTTCTCAGTAAAAGGGACTGACGGTCACGGAAATGTCGTCGTTGCGGAGAGGATACGTGATCGAGAAGAACAATGATTATAACTGTCATCGTACTATTAAATCCTGCGGGCATATAATATGATGCATTGAAATATGTATCAGCTATAGTTGACGGCACGTTGGAATCGTGTTAGTTTCAAAATTGTAGATTTTCGGTTCAGAATTATTTATTTAATTTATATTTGTTTTGTTTACACTTTATAATAAAATATAAATGTACTATAATATATTGTTATTGTATTATTTATTTATTTATTTATTTATTACAACGGGTATTTTTCAATGTATATACATATAGGTAATTTACATAAATACAGATGTGTTTGTATTTTTGTATGAGAAATTTAAAAAAACGTTTATTGGGTTATCAATACATTGTTGTATACATTACCACAAAGTAAAAAACTGAAATTAATGGAAAAATTAAATTAAATATTAGTGTTTAGCATTTAACATTTATATTGTACTGTTTTTATTAATAAACAAAATAACGTTGATTAATAAATTATATGTTATAAAATTAAAATTAAAATTAAAACTTATAATAATTTGTTAGAAGGGCGTTTCGTGGAGTTTCGTAGGTTCCTAGTTGTTTCAATACATTAATTTTTATAAACTCAATTATGGTTGATGACAAAAAGTGAAGACAATCAAGAATATAAAGTGTGCAGTGTGTCCTAAGTTAGGCTAACACTAAATATTTTTGTGGAGTGACATCCTATAACTGATTTTAGTAGGTATTCTTTTATTAAAAAAATTCAAACTTTGAACTTAGATTCATAACATATTTTTCTTAAGTATTCATGTAAATTTATTGTTTGTTCATTCGGATAAAAGATCCCTTAATGAACATTTACTTTTAAATTTTGATCTGAAGTATACATTAAAATTTACCGAATAAGACCAAGTTAAAGTTTTTACCTACAGCAAACTAAATACATTATTATTTATTATTTAAACAATAAACGTAAGTACGTACCTACTGTAGTGACTTATAAGTTATTATGATACTTATTGAATTTGTTTCGTTTAAAATAACAATTTATATTTTTATTTGTGTTATTACATTTAATATCATTAACCATTAAAGTGAGACTAAAATATATTACTAATTTAGTATAGGGTTAGCACTTTATAGTTTAGATGATTCATATTATAAATTGAGTTATATCATTAGATGACATGTATGCACTATTTATTATGCTGTATACATTTTTGCACTTTATCGGTAGGTAAATTCTAGAGCTTTTACTTTAGATAAATAATTAATAAAAACTTGAAACCAAATGGGAAAAAAACCAAATAATATTTGAAAATTTATTTTAAATTTTTAATCTCAAACTTAATCTTAAACCTCTATATAAACACGGTTTTCTTCAAACAATAATATCCTGGTTTTTATTGTAGTTTCTACACATTGTAAGATTCATTTTTCTAAAAGTGAAAATGCTCGTAAACGAAACACGATTGTGATACTGATAACTGCTAACAATAATAATATAGATCGTATAATATAAGGACTGTGAGGCGACGGGACCTCTTGCTGTGACAATACAATACAATACGGTTGCGGCGACTATACGCTTTTAATAATATTATTATTATTATTTATATATCACCTAAGCATTCTAAGAATACCAACCACTTGAAAATAAAGCACGTTCATTATTGTGCGATGAAAGACAAATAATGCAAATTTTTTTAGCCTTTAGCCACGACCTGCATAAGCATTAGCATATACGACCCAAAGTAAGTTATGAATATTGTTGAGACAGGGCAAAACTTGCAATGAATAAAAACCCGTCTTGCGTGTACCAACGTCCAACACGTAAACGTTCGAGTCCGTCGAGGAGATCGAATAAAACAAGACCTCGAACAAGACTCTCATAAGTGAGAGAGCACATATTTTGAATGGAAATGTGAATTCTTCTATTCACAAAAATATTTTCCACCAGTTAATTAATTGTTCCTCACGAACAAAGGTATACAAATAAACATAATAGTTGTGTATAATATTTTCTTATAATACAATACGTAAGACATTTTTTTTAACGTTCGTTAAATATTTTTATTATTATAACCACTGTGTTGTTAGACAAATAAAATAAGAACGAATTTGCCCAAAATATGATGTCTGAATGTGTTTAGTAAAGATAGATTTATTTATAAATCTAATTCTTTATTTATCATCAACTTAATAATTTTATATAATAATAATAATACACTA
>WHPZ01588908.1:28914-53274 GCA_016617965.1 Macrosiphum rosae | reverse complement strand
GAGCGGAGTAGTGGACAAACATTTCGCGGGGTAACCCCGTACCACTCTACTCCGCTCATCTAAACTTTAAATACTTATAACTCATAAACTACTTGCCCTAAATTCAGTTTTTATGTATCGAAATACTCAGAAAAATATTCTGTTTTTGAATATCAAATTAAAATTACATGTTNTCATTCAAAAAAGTAAAAAACTTAAAAAATTAAAAGGATAAAAAATATTTAAAAATATAATTTTTTAATAAAAATATTGTTTTTTAACAACTTGAAACTATGTAAAAAAATATTTTCTTAAACATTAATACTTTTTGAAATAATGAGTGTTCAATGATAAAAATATCACCCTGTATATGGACTTTCTTATTGAGCTTTAATTTATTCATATCTTCATTCTAAGCTTATAAAATATAAATACCACTAGAATATGTATAAAGCATTCATCAGATAGGTACTTGGACATGTATTTGCACCTGAAAAGCGTAGGTTCATTTAGACATGCGTATTTTAATCGTTACGAGGATAATTATTATTGTTATAATAATACATCCAATTAGTATTTTTTTTTCATAATTGATTTTTCTTTGCAATACTGTGCCATTACTAAATAGGCGCTAAAAAGTGTTTAAGAAATTAAAAAAGTATAAAATTAAAGTTTTAGTTTCAAAATTATTACGATTTGGTTAATACAATACAATTCGCTTCACAGTTATTTTAAAATATTGAATTTTAAATTAGTAATAAAATAATAAATTATATATTAAATACTGTAATAATTAAATAACACTTTGGAATGTTTTTACCATCATGTATTTTAAAATAAAATTAATTAGATAAAAAAAAAAAAAAAAAACAAAGAATGTATTGGTTTCACCATGCCATTTTTAATAGATTTATTTCGGAAATCACTTTTTGAGAATTAACATAAATGAAGTTCCATGGATTACCTACATATAAATAGTCAGTGATGATGAAGGATAGTTACGCATATTAGATATATTCATTACAGTTTATTTTGTTCATATTTAGCAATCGTTTTCGCGAAATTCACTAAAAACTAAATTCATTTTAGAGAAATACTTTTTCCAATAAAGAAGACAAGTCTAAATCTCAGTATCTGCTACACTTATAAAAATTTCATCGATAATTAAGTGGTACAATGTAAATACATTGTTTTTATGGGAAAAGTAATAATAATTGCTAGACATTTTTGGAAAAATTCAAACATTTTCCAGCATATTTGAGTATAATTTATGCTTTGTTTTCAAGCAATCGAGGTGCTCTATGTAACTTTTAGTTATTTTACTGCCTAGAAATAGATTTGAGAAAAGTCCTTTAAAAATGCCATATCTGCATAGTTTCTAAACCATTAGTTCTCTCGCTTACCTTAAAATCTATTGATAGGCATTCATTTATATTTTATGCACCTAGCGCTGTTTGTTACATTATTATTAATGATAATACTAATAATTTATTTATTACGTTAATAAATTCCAATAACAGAAGAGTTTTTTTGTTTACACAATATTCATTAGGTAACAGAAAAATTAAGATAATTCATTTTTATAACTATACATGTAAAATAAAGAACAAATTAAATATAGGTATTATATGAAAATTACTTGTATATTTATTGTAGGTAGGTATATGATTTAAATATTTGATGTACATTTTCTTGCAATTATCAATGCAACATGCACTATTATTTAAATATCCCAGACTGTATACTTAAAATGTTACGAAAAGATTTTTTGCTGGGTTACATCCCTACTACAGAAGCTGTACAGTATACGTCTATACTATACATTGGTAATACGCATGTTTGAAAATGTATAACTGTAAAAAAATCATCATGCTAAAATATTATACTGGTTTGAATAGACATTATAAGTGGCTCTTAAAAAGTTTATAATTAACGCCTAAACGCCTTGTTACTATAATTTATTATATTTTCCCATAAAGATTAATTAATGTATATAAAAAGGTATTATATGACTATATAATATAACGAAATAATACAACATTTCATATTTTTTTAATAATAATATCAAATATCATATTCATTTTCAAGGATTCGAAACTGTCAAGTAACAGTACCTAGGTACTTTTCGTACGTTTTGAAAACAATTGCAGATCCATGTGTGTGTAAAATAACTTGATATCTCAACAGTATTTCTGTCTTTCTTGTTTCCAGTCTTTCTACTGTTTCGGTCAACGAATGCCAATCTTGAGTAATTTAAATCTCTTAAAACGCGGCTGTATTTCGGTGTTTGCCCCATTAAAATATCTTTAATAATATATTTGACTTTAGATACCTAATTACTAAAAATTAATAATAAATAAGTAGTGACTACATTTTTATATTATAAGAATTAAGAACCATGGAGAAAAACAAGAACATCATTTGGTTCAACAAAAATTCATCTAACGACACGACTTCGTGGTTTAAACTTTGAACAAACGGGGGAACAGATCATACTACAATAGTCTAAATTAACATGCTTTAGGGTAGGCAAAATGGTTTTAAAATAATCACTTGGTATTAGAGATTCAAGAGGGCTGAAAAACTGTTTACTAATCGCTGACTTTGTACCAGTGATCGTGTACCTAGTAAAATACTGAAAACAGTTTAAACGCTATAAAAAATATAAAGCAAATAACTATAGAATAAACTATCCATCTATATATTACAGTTTTTCATTCAATGGATTGTATAATAATATAATCCTTAATGGGTGTAACCAGTTATCCATGTTTGTAGTTTAATTTACTACACATATAAATATGTCAGATTTCATACTGTATTATTTACCTTGTCAATAGTTCATTTAGTACCTATTGATATCGAATTATAATATTTATATTATACAAGTAGAGCTTATGATATTAGTTTTTTTTATTATTGTTTATGTATCAATTACAAGGTGATTAGCTTACAATAATTATTATTATTAAACAGTTGGACTTTGATTATTTAGGTAGTATAATATATAGAGTGATATTTACATTATATTCAGTTGTAGATACAATTCAATATAATTATTATTATTTTTGGTATCTGCATAGGGCCTTATTGCTTTGTTACAGTACTGTTATCAGTACCTTAAAGCCTTAAATACAACTATATTTTTGGTTGTTACTCTTACTAAGCTTAAAATGAACATTTATTATGCATGATAAAAATATACCTATGAATTACATAAATAAATATATTATATTTATATTATTTAATATCATGAACCGTGTGGCATACAATACCTAATATAAGAGTAAATAGGAGTACATACAACCATTAAATATAAATTACGTTATATATATTACTATGTACCTACCTGTAGGTACGTTTTTAGTTGTATTTTAGACGCTGTGTTATTATTAAATACTCACGGTTGTAGCTGTTCAATTATTACAGTATATACGCTATTAAAATTTTGATGAGAGAGTTTCCTTGACCACAAAACATTTTATATTTAGGTACATCGATAGTACCTATACAAACATTACACAAGAAACTATATATTTAACCTTATATAGATGCTGGGAACTGCTTTCATCCTTTAATATTTCTTTTTTACTCTATTCTAACTAATAATTATATTATTCGAGTTGAAAAATAATTTTAAAAAGTAGGTACAAGTGTAAGCATCAACGTGTAGTTAGGTATATTAATACGCACTTTGGTCACTATTTCTGTGGGTATAGCGTATAGATCGGATAACTACATAACGCTTTTTTTGTTTATATAGGAACATTAAATGACAATACCTACGGCTGACTTTTAAAAAGTGTGATTTTCTCATAGTATACCTAGTGCAGGTACTCGTTTGTAACGATTTTGGGTATGTACTGAAGCTTACAGCTGAATTGGTTCCCATTTGGCCTAATTGATTTCCGTTTAAATATATGATGTATCCTATTACTATTCGAGTTGGTACCCGCTTTTCACTGTAAGATAATTGCCTTTAAGTACTCACATTTCCCTTCTCATTTTTACTGGCTTAGGACTGCCAACTTAGAAATAGGTACCTAATAATAATAATTTAAAACAAATAAACGGAATATGAAATTTAAGATTGTCGGGGTGAAAATTTGAAGCAAACTTTCTTCAAATATTACGATTATCGCGTATACAGTTTTTTTAGTATGATTAAAATAAAAAATATAAAATATAATATTAAAATATAAAATCTGAACTATGTTTATTGATACCAGCTCGGTAATAGAACTGAAACAGATACGGGAACCAATTCAGCTCTCCTGAAAATACGTTTTTAAACGATGAGAACCAATTCGGTACCAGCCACGCCTATGGTGTTCCGTCATTATATTATATAAGATGCGTATTATACTGTATAAGGGGTTTTCTGTTCGCCGTATTTATTATGTATACGCTGTTGTTTATAGTTTCGTCTATTATAAATATTACATAATATTATTATTATGTTTTGCAGGCCTCGACGACGACGTTCACCCGCAACCGCGGTCCAGCGTTAGATCACTGGTGCAGTTCATTGATCGTTTATCACACTAAATCATTATACGCTACCTAGGTATATGATTTCTGACATGATAATATTAATATGATGATGCGAGGGGCCACCTACCATATTATTATCATATAACACGCACGATCTTGCTGCCCCGTCGCCCCGACTGCAATACTGCAGGGGCCCGCGCTGCAGCACCATGTACCGGTCGAACTTTTACGAGAGCACGTGCCTGCGATGCTACCAGACGGTGTACCAGGTGGACCGGGTGGGCCCGCTCAAGGACTTCACGTTCTTCCACAGCGGATGCTTCAAGTGCGTCGTGTGCGGCACGAAGCTGACGCTGAAGACGTACTACAACAACCAGCACCGGCAGGAGGACAAGGAGGTGTACTGTTCGAGCCATGTGCCGAAAATCGGGCCGGGCCACCTGGACGGCACGTCGGTGGGCATCAGGAGCGCGCTGAACGTGCCCAAGTCGACGACGTACGTCAACGACCAGATACGCGGCAGCGGCAAGGGCACGTTCGACGCCGAGGCGCTCAACATCAAGCAGCACCTCAACGGTTCGACGCCCAACAACCGCGCGCAGTCGCCGCTACCGGTGCCGTACATCGGATCGTCCACCCCGGACACCGGTTACCAGTACGGCCGGTTCGACGCCTCGGCGCTGCACATTGCGCACGCGCTCCGCGCCACCGAACTCCACAAATCGTACCCGAACAAGAACGGCGTCCGGGAGAAGCCCATACACTGTTATTTGGTGAGTGTTCCGATCCGATGTGTATAATTAATAATTGTGTAGGTAATGCATAAGTGCATATTTGATTGCATTTTTTTTGACATTTTCAATCCATTTGTAGTACGTTAAATTAACATCACTGATATTTTTTATATTAGGTTTTTGGGCGCCGTACGTGGTAGACATTTTTTCCACACAATTTCTCAAAATGTATTGGGGGCTAACTTCCCCTCAAATAATATTATCTCAAAGTTAACCGAATACGCCTGTATCGTAATACGTATGTGCGTAATAGGTACCTATATCTAAAGTTATTAATTTTAAAATAATTTTTGATTTATATAAACAACAACATAATAATTAATAAGGTACTTATCATATACGTACAAATTATAAATGGTACCTAATAGAGGTACCTATATCATTAATTATTTTAAGTATATGTACCTACTAACTACTTATTAGTCGTTGTTAGTATGTATTATTATTAATTTTGTTAATCTCACTGTAGTGACATTGGGACCTACCCACCTCTTTGCACGTTTCTCGGCGCAAATGCCTACAATGAAAATTTTAAATTAGTGATCTACGGAATATAAACATAAACATTGAGTATAAGTAAACAAAACATTTTTTCAAATTTGAATAAACGACACAATTGAATCCCTAACTACGTACAGTTTAAATTGAAAACAAATTTATCGATGGACACAAACACTTTAAGATATCAGTGCCTTATCACCCGGCACCTGTTGTCTAATATTTATATACATACGTATACAGGATGAATCTATAATAGTTATATTCATCCCGTATTTTACAACTACAGGAATATACTTGGTGGTACATTTACTACTTCAGGATGGTATATAATTTTATTGAAACAGTCAGTATAAGGAAGTTTTTGTCATCCCTATCTTATTTCCTTCTATATAGAAACGCACGGATATTAAACTTGCTGTACATTTTATAATTCAAGACATATATAGGTATACAACAATCTTCTCGGTCGAATAAATACAATTATACGATAAATTATTCAGCCCTTATATTTTTATGGATATATAGGTCAATAATGCACCTATATAATATTATATGCATTGAAAATTGAAACGCTTAATAGTTTTCGATGTATATTTTATAGGAGGCACCTACTATGTTTTTTTCTGTCTATTTGATTTATTTTCAAATGTTTAGTCTGTATGTACGCGTGTTCTTACATCATTTGCATAACATTAAACAATACAACGAATACATTATTATACTTACGTGTATACCCATCATGTGTGCGAACCATTTGTGGTTAAAACAATTAAGAATCGGCGAAAGGTCTTTTTAGATTATTTTACGTAATACACTCGAGTTACGCGTTGTACACGTTGGAATGCTTAGAACATTAACACCCAAACCTCTTTCTATTATATTATGTACATCGTTCGTCAATCGTTTTTCCCATAATTGAAATATGTTGAAATTCGAGTCTATAGTACCTACCTACAGTATCTACTATGCATATAAAGTGTTAATAGTAAAAGAAAACCTGTGTTGTATTGCATCGTTAATGCAATTTATCTTTATGTTAAAAAACTGATTTGCCATCGAATTTATCACTAATTGTTTTTGACGACTTCACAAAGCAGTCATAAATATTATTTTTAACTTCGAATACCTAACGTTTTTGTCATATTGTTTACTCATGATGTATAATGTGTTAAATATTAAATATAAATAACGGAAGGGGTAATATGATTTTGAATTATTATACAATATTATGGTTTGGGCGTAATTCATTGATACATTTATTAATTAGATAATCCCAAAATAAAATTGTTTATATCCTAAAGAAGTACACATAATGTAACACCCGTTATCGGTTATTCCGTGATTCTTGTATATTTTTTTTTCAAAAAAAACCTGCAAAATATATTTGATACGCTTAATTTTATCATTATTTGTCATTCACTAATAGTTTTTTTTCAAAGCATTAGTTCCATTAAAACTAAAAGAAAAACATTTACCCAATAGTTAAATGCTAAATCAACTATCAGTATTATGTCAATGTGTGTGAGTATTTCACTTAATACTGGATTCTTAGAACTCTATAGTTAATTTGCTACTATCTCGGAAGGAAAGCAGTAGGTAGGCACTGCTGTTAATACTTCAATACAATTTTCTCCTTTTATTTAACGTCTCTATGAAATAATCAATGGAGTAGGAACAAAAACAATTATTTTATTCTGGTTAAATAAAAAAATAATAATATAGAAGCCTGTCGGTAAAATATTTAGGTACATACCTATAGGCTATAACATTGGTAGGACATATACAATGTTCTGGTGTTGAAATGTTTTGTTTTGTGTATTTAATTTCAAAAAAGTAAAATAGTATATAGATTAAATAATGTGTAATAATATATTAATTCAAAAATCATTAAACAATATTAATTATTATCGTTTTTATTACATTGTTCACTATAAGAGTATAATATAATATGGAGTAATCTGTTTTTTCTCGTATACCTGTGTATTGAACAATTTCACCTTATTTAATGATAATAACTTTTAGAGTTGTGTAAAAAATATTGGTTAATTTTGAAGATAATTTTATTTTACTTAGAAAAATCATGATATAATTTTTAAAAAAACATTATGACGGGTCATATTTCGCTGATATCTTTTACCAAATAAGAAAGCGAATAAGGCGAATTTAATTTTCAAACGGTCCAGGAAACAGGAAGTTTTCTAAGTGAAAACAAAATCGTTCGGCTGTTGTAATCGGTCGGAAATGACTGGGCGCCATCCCAGCTGTGGTTCAAGCCATATACGAACATCACAAGAAAAAAAATAAAAATAGGTACCCAAATCCAACGTGCGGGCCTGCAGGTGAATAAAATAAAATTAAGGAAATAATATATTGCGTATAGGACGCCGCCGCCCTGAAAATCATGGCGATTAATTTCATTACGAGCGTATAAATTCGGTCGAAAAGGGAAGACCTAACGTTTTCATTATATTATATACGTACCTACAACACTCGTATTAATTTTGGTATTATTCTGATAGTCTCTCTCCCTCTCTCTCTCGTGCACACACACATATAGTATAATAGTAAATAATAGCCGACGACAACGACTAGGTATATAGATACATCGGTGGCGGAGGTGCAGGTAGCGTACCGATCGTTGCGCGCGGTGAATGGAATGTCGACTCGGGGAATGAAGTGCAATGACAGTGTTCTTTTAGAATTTTGCGGTTCTCTCTGGCTGCGGTGTGCAGTACTATTGCAATTTATTTTTCTAGTTCACGCTTTATTTGGCTCATATATAATATATATATATATATACACACACGCACACAACCACACAGTGTATTAGATACGGTAAATATTGAAACGGAATTACAATACGAATAATAATAATAATAATAATAAAAAACGAAAAAGAAGATGCGGTGGACGAAAAAAAATAAAAAATAAAAAATATATTACTGAGTCGATTCGATTTTTGTGGAATTAAAATAAAAAATTGCGGTAATGAGAGTTGATATTTTAACATATTATTATCTTTTAGTTCGACGTCCGCATGTACACGTTAAAACAATATATAATAATTTGACTGCGAACGACACCGCGGTGACTTTAACAACCGTCACGAATTCGTTGTAGACGTATATAATATCTACTTATATATATATATAACAATAAAATATCATGTGGCTATGTGTGTGACACATTCCATCGCATATGTAGGTACGCCGTTTTCGCAGCGGGGACGTGGGTTAGGTCTTTTCGGCCTACAAGTACTAGAAACCTCGCACAACACCACAAGGACATATTATAATATCATGCAAAAAGATTATCACCGTGGTTAACAGAAAACAAAACCATCTTCATCGTATTACCGATGACGATAGCAATGCATCTGTTATATGTGCCTGCAGTTTTAAAATGTTCTGGTATATCATTATCATAGGCACGAACGATATACCTAGGTATATACAAGTAAGGTTAGACTAAGTTTAACCGTGTTCGTTTAGACGCTTTTTGCACAAAACCATAGCTATATTGAACAAATTAGATTATAGTTGTGTCCTTGAGGCACTTGATATTTCCTGTAGTATACCTACGGTGAAATATAAGGCTGTAATCGCCTCACGCACTATCGTCCATCCCATAAAATTAAACACATATACTGGGCAATTCTTCTTATGACACACATTATCTCAAAAAGTAATTACGTTTTTGAAAATATTTTTTTTACACAATTATAATATCAGTTTTGGGAAAAAATACCATTTTTTTTCGTCATAATTTTTTTTTTTCATTGGGTAGTCACTTTGTAATAATAATTTTGAACTGAAAATGTATTTATGTGATAATTATCTGATAATAATAATATGGCGTAGGTACCTGTACACTGTGTACAATACTATTTTTAACAGAAACACAAGAAGTTTTCGAGTTTAATAGACATCGAAGCGTGTTTTAGATATTGTCAACGAATATAATTTAAGTAAAGTTCATACCTTTATGATTAAGGCTTAATCACTGATGTGGCACTAAAATATATTATTACAATAATAACTCAATTTTTTTAGACGTTATTGCGTTAACGATACATTGGAAATTCGAACATATATTTTAATATTATGAAATCATATTTAATAGATATCGTGCGGGTCACACTAAATAAAAATGTATTGTATTTTCTTATTTTTTTTTTACAGTACCTATTCTGAAAATCTAAACAATAAGAATATTTAGGGACATTAAATGAATCGTGAAAAACACGATTTAAACATATTGTGTCCTCTATTATAATATTACGTGTATAACATGTGAAGCATTCCAAGGATTTTATTTATATATAGTAGTCAAAGTCGACTGTCACGCAACCGTTGAATTCCAAGACTACACGATTAAAAAAAAAAAAAAAAAAAAACATGTATTTTCGCAAAAAATAAATGATAAACCATACATAATTTATGTATAGAAGATGTAGGTAGGTAGGTAGGTAGGTAGGTAACCTATGTTATTATTATTTTAAACGATGCGATTGCGAGTGGCGCACAATATTTCACGATTTTCGGATTTTCATTCTAACCCAGAAAAAAAAAAACGTACGGTATGCGGTTGTACGGGTGTAATAATATTGTGTATTATGATGATGCCGAAAAAGGCGGAACGCTATCTCCCGCGATCGTTGTGCAGTAGTCGTGGCCGATGAACGCATAAATCGCACGAATTACGAACGCCATTATAATATTCTTGAAACGTCCGATACGTACACTGTGCTGCGAACGCTCCGCATTTCGTGCCGAGTGATTTTAATTCACACTAATTAGTGGTCATCACTGCTAAATGTATAATAATATTATAATAAACCCCAAATCACACGCGCGAGCTTCCTAATTTGTTGTATACAAACATACAATACTGCTGCAATGCCGCTGCACTGTTGCTGCATGTACAACATTATAATATATTATTATTATTATTATTATTATCACTGTTATTGGACGACGGGCAATGCGGCCGTTTCCTGTTTTAGTCAATTAAAAATTAGAATAAAAACTAGGTATACAATGACTCAACACGGTAAATGTATATTAAAGTGCGATGTTGCCGAACTTACCCCGAAACGTATTGTGTATCCATGACGTCATGCTTCAATCATCACCTCCCTATAGATATACAATAATAATATAACATACATACGTATAAAATATTATTATTATAAACTCACATTGTGGGTACCTACATATTATATATATGATTATGTGTATTACTTTCTTCGTCCAACCGCGCCGTGAACCGGTTTTGTTTCGACGCACGTCTACGAATTTTATATTCCCCCCTCGCCCTGCTTGGGAGTAATGTTGTTTTCTTTTTCATTTTGGACTTTTCAGGCATTTAGGCCCCGCGGGCTAAAACGGTCAGTGAAATTTCTTTCTCCACAATGTTAATGTGGAGTTAATGTCAAATAAAACTGCTGTTTCCCGTCTATTTTGTAGTTGGCATTTTTTCTTTCAATTCGATAAAAAAAGGTTGATAATATAATATTATATCCAATTTCCAATAACGCAATGGCCATGTTTGATGCAGGGTTTTATTAATTTATTTATGTTTTGAAAACTTCATAATATTGTCGAGATCGACATTTCGGAACATTGATCCTGATAAAAGAAATAAACAAATATTCAATATACATATTATATGAATCGGACTTGACGTTGATTGTACATAATATATTATTACATTATAAAGTCCATCCCACACCTAATTACTAAGTACACATTGCACACCTACATATACGACTTGGACGAGTGGCGTCAGTGGCCCGTTGTGCGAATATTAGACGTACCTTCGTCTGCAGTAATATTATATATATATGCGATACAGTGATGGTAATAATATTATGTGGCACGCCGGGAGAATACTGATGTATTATATAGAGTTGGGTGATTTACAGGCGTGAAAAATCGGCACGAAATTTACGTGTTTATACAATGTCAATACCAAGGCACCGCGATATTAAGGTCAGCCGGTCACACACCTATTTATATACATACATGCATTTTATTATTGTTATTAGGTAGATTATTATTATTGTTATTGTAAACCAATGTATATGGCTAGTAGTAGGTACACACGGCGCGCACCCGAGTCCATATTATGTCGTACGCGTATATTATAATCGTGAGGTAGCCGCAGCCAGGTAGGAACACGGTATACGCGGTATATACCTACGCCGTACGTTGACAGACGCGTAGGTATACGCGTTTACAATAATGTATTGGTACGGCTGGGCACGCGGTGTGCGTACATATTATATGGTACCTACGTATACAGTTTAATTTGGTAAGTAGTAACCGTATATGGTATAAGTAGGTGCGATTACTGCTGGGTGCCATGGTATTTTTGCGACCATAGGTACCTATTATACGAGTACCTAGAGGTACCTATGTTATATAAATTGAACGGTCGGAAAGTACGAGTCATCTCACTATTACAACGATTTCGAAGATCTCCGGTGCCCGCGGGATCGTTTTTTTGCTCTCCCTTCAATTTATTTCCGATAAGCATTCTCGGCTACGCAATCGCATCTTAAACAATCATTATTGCTACCGATCTATGTGGAATTCACCAAAGTCGAGTTACACCACAAACGGATATGCGTATTAATTATTGCTTCAAATAATCCTCCGACACCAATACTATATAAGGCAACAACCGTAGGTATCCATTTAACGGAGCTTGTCTGTAAGGCTGAGATTATAATATATTGACTGCGTATTGATTTACAACAAAAACTATACCGTCGTGTATTTTTTAATATTTATTTTGCAGCGATTGCAGACTAAAAGTTTAGGAGAATTTTATTTAATATATATATAAATATTTTACAACAACTATTAAAATGTATTTAAGTTTACTTTCTTCATTAATTAAAAAAAATATATTATGTATAGGTATAAAAATAGTTTTGTCTTGTCTCCACCAATATTTTATTTAAGCCCGAACATTTTCGTGCATATTGATTCTAAATTTAATGTTTATTCTGTATTCATAATATCAAAACTTCAAGTTGATTATTTTTACTACTTAAGTTTACTATTATATTTTATTAATAATTGTTTTTTTTATGTATTTATAGGATAAAGACGAACAGACTAGGTTAGAAATGAAACATCGTAAAGAAGAAGACGATTTGTACAGGAAGTTTGCGAAGCAACGGGAAGCCGAAGACATTCGTATAAAGGAAGAGATAAACGTGAGAATAATAATTATCATAAACATTTTTTAATTGTTTGAACTCAAATTTAGAAATTGTCAAAGTGAACAAAAATATTCCTATTTAAATTCATGGTTTTTTTTTTAACATTTTGGTATTATGATGACGTGTAGAACGAATGGGAAAAAGAATTGGAAAGGCTGACCATACGTTTTGAGAAGGAACTTCAAACGAAAAGAAAACGGCCGGATGAACAAAAAGTTCTCACGATAAAGTTGCAACAAGAACGAGACAATCTTGAAAAGAATATGACACTAAGGAGGGACAAAAAGAAAGAGTCGCTGACTAAAAAACTCTTAGAACATGAAAGGTAAGAGCCATGTGTGGATAAAATATATACTCGATAGTAGATAATACAATTTATTAAAATTTTTACGGGATATCTTATAAAAAATATCATTATTGAATTTTTTTGCACAATACTACAAATTGCAATATCCGGTTAATATATTATAACTCAAATTATGTGTAGACGTGATTAAGTATATGCCTTCATGATTATTATACATAACTAACACAAAAGTATAATGTACTACACAAAACAAAACTTATATTAAAATTAAACTATTAAAATTAGTGGCCAGTGGCAACGATGCTGCACACTTAAACTAATAAATCTGTTTGTCAGTATATAGTATATTATAGTATTATATTATAATCAGCTTATATGCAAACCATAGCATAGTCTATACATCGTAGCCTCTTATAAAATTTATCAGAAAAATATATTTATTCTTTTCATAGAACGTCCAACAATAACTGAATTAGCACCATATTTACATCCTAATTTTAACAAGTATATGATTGAGGAATGAGGATTCCAATTGTACTTAATTCATTACGGTCGTATATTGTAGTTGAAAACAATATCATAGCTAAATAATAAAATTATGTTGACAATATAATATTATTTTTAAACGAAATTAATTCATGTTGTTAATGCAACAATTTATTATTATAATAATAATGAAAAAGCCAAAAAAACATGCCTGTAACGTATACAGGAATGCGTAGGAACGAAAATAAATATTTATGTTACGTTCGATATCTACCACAGGGATAGGATGGAAGTTATATTATAAAAAGTAAAATTACCGACTATATTCATTATAAGTTATAAAAGTTAGATAGATGTTGTTTTCAGTATTAGTAGGTATTGTACAATATTATAATATATTAACAGTGATGCAATTACGGGGGTGGTAGGGAGTGCTTAAGAACCCCCAGCTTTAATTTAAGCACCCCCCAAGTTCCACGACTTTGTAATTTCAAATATCTAAAATTTTAACAATAATTTAGGTAATTTTATTTTTTAAGATTTTACTATCAGACATTAGTTATTTTTGTTCTTAACAGTTATCTTACATGACACATATCATCATTTATATTATAATTTACAGTATATTATTAGTTTTATTACTAATTACTATTATACTAATTTGAGTATAATAAATATCGAGAGAGACCTGCTAGCTAATGAAATTTTACCTGAAGAAATATTAAACTCATTTGCTAGTATCGATAGAAATGATATATAAAATAAGGATAAAAGGGGCGAATCACTCTTTGTTTATTTCGACGGGGAATTTCAAAAGAAAAATAACAGAATAAAATCACAACTCTCTGTAGGTATACCGAGCTGGAAACAGCTGTGAATGGGTCACCCTGGCGGACGGGTTGCAGCGGTGGGCGGGGATGGGTGGATTAACGGAATGTGTGGTAGGTACCTACCTATACGTGTGTATTATGTTATGATTATAATGTGTATTATTTCCAAACCAGATATACTGCTATACATATTATAATAGAGTGCGCACACAACATGTATAATAATATTCGTCTGCAGTATACCTACTACTACACACATACACATCCGACGAGAACCGTCGGCAAACGCATTAAACATATATTACATATTTTATATTTATATTATGTGTGTGTGTGTGTGTGTGTGTACAAAATGATGCCCCCTATGGACGTAATGAAACTGAATCCCGGACGGGTTTGTTCACTTCGATGGAATGCAGCTCGGCGAGGAGCCTCGTCGTCGCGCGTTTCGTGAATATTATGCACCGCGGGTTTAAAAAGCGCCGCAGCGGCGTCCGCGTCTGGCAATATCGATCGCGCGATTTTCGTTTTTCTTTTCTCCGCATATGGCTCTCGATTACCACCGATTCGTGCCTTAGATATAACAGTCGGTCTTGTATATATTATACCGCGGTATTACAACAACTATATATATATAGCGATGATTGCGGTATTCGTAGGCGTACCATAGTAGGTACCTACCTAGCTTTTACATATACAAAACAATAATAATAACATTTTATGTATATAAATATATATATGAACGCCCCCTATCCCCCTTCACCGCAGTCTGTAAAGCTTGGACGTGTGTACGGACAGAACGATTTGTAGTTGCGGCTGTAGGTATAGGTACTTGCAGTATACTACGTTTGACGTATAGGTATGTTGTACCTGTATAGGTGTATTTCGAGTCGTATCGGTAGGTAACTGAATAATAAATATTATGAAATCACGTACGCGGGAGAAATTCTTAAGACATGCGGATATCCCCCGAGGTCCACGGTTGAGCTAGGTAGGTAACGAAAACACGAGGTGTCAGCTGGTATAGTGACTACAGAGTGAGTCATGCGTTATTGCCGTCAAGAGTTTCTAAATCCTATCGATTATCGTTTATCGTTAACGTCGAGTTAGCGTTTCCGACTCAGCGATTATGAATATCGTTAAGCTTAATGACAGAATATCTGGTTTTTAGTGATTGAAAAACATTGCAAAAACAAATAAAACATCCACAGTTATATAAAATATTCACCAAATGTACCAAATATTAGTCTGTATCATTATGTTCTCAATCGACATCATTTTTGTTTTGTCGTGTTTTTACTGAATTAGTTAGGTTACCAATGCAGGTATTGGTAAGTCAGATACGACTTATTTGCAAATCATTTATGGGTACTGGTTAATATATGTGTTATCTTATTGGCTTAATCAGAAGTTCACACACTATACATTAATTGAGTTAACTAAGGTAAAATTAATGATCATGTACATATTATTTTGAATTTTCTAATCCAAGAAATATTTTAACTATATAATTGTAAATTTAAGGTGGGATATACACTTTACATATCATGTCTTGTGTATTCGACTTGATCGTGTATATGTGAACTACTTTCGATTTTAAATCGTGGGCACGAAATCCACTTTCGTCGATCAAAATTATGAAAACTGGTTGATTATTTGTATTTTGTGAAAAATGTATACAATTATACATCTCATATTATCGATATAAACGGACAATTCTTTCTCTTATTTAATTTATAAGTTCTGTGAAGCTCCAACTTATCTGAATTATTCTCCTCGATTACTTGGAACAAAAATATTTGGTTTCCACCAATATAATATAATAGTTTACATCTATACGGCCAATGCGTACGTATACTCTACGAATCGCGGACATTCCCCCCCCCCGACTGTTTTCGATGTAGTAGGACATTTCCTTCCCCCCCATTATATTTTTGTTTCTGACATTTTCCCTCCGTTTTTTTTTCATAGTTTACTATTTGATAATATAATATTATTATTTAATATGAAATTAATTTATGCTTGTTGTCTAATATTTTCAAATATTTTCATAAATATAATAAATTATCAACTGAACTAATTGACTCAAATTCACAAGCAATTATTAAATTGTTCAATATTTAAACTGGTACAGTTTTAACAAAATATAAATAAATAAATAAATATGGGAGGAAATGTCCGCATCAAAAATATATCGGGGGATCGAATGTCCTACTACACCGAAAACAGTCGGGGGGAAAATGTCCATTTGGCATTTACCATACTCTACTACTCTAAATACCATTAATACCTTTTAGTCTTTACCTATAATTTAATTTTCAATATAGGTAGGTACTCAGTATATTACATGGGATTTCACTTTTTATTAAAAAATAAGCACGAACTATGCGATATATCATATTTAAGAATCGGAACGAATGTTAGGATCGTGCGATACCGTCGTCAGCTTGTCGTGGTTCTATATATTATTTTAATGTAATATAATATTCGACATTTTCTAAGAAATTCCAATAATTCAGAGAAATCGCAACAATCACTATATTATATATTTATTGTATACCTGCAAGTACCCAGTTTTTTTTCTATATTATGATTATTATTATTATTATTCTACGCTATACTTGTATGTTTAGGAAAAAAGAATATTACCGATAATAAAATAATAATAATTAATAACCGCGTCAATATTGGTTTTCGTGCACGAAATTATGACGCAGACTAAACCAGCGGAGAAGGTAAAAAAAAAACGAGATCGACGATAACCATGAAACTCTATATAGGTATAAGTACGTGCACACACACATACACACACGCATATACTTATATATAGTTAATACTTAAATATATATATATATGGGTGCACATTTATATAAATTGTATACCTAATATTATAATTCACGAGCGAGTCGAGCGAGGGGAAAGTCATTGTCATCGCTCGAGTCGGGAAAAAGGGTTGACGTTTCTCCAGCGGTGTAATTATAGATCGATGTACATCTATATAAATTAAAATTAAACGGTGTTCGTTGGCAATTACCTTAGAACGGCTGGACCTATTTGGCTTATTTTTTAAATTTTTTTGTTGAAATGTTCGTAATAGTCCGAATAAGGTTTTTACGGAAAGAAAAATTGGAAAAGTTGCCCGGAAAATTATAAAATTCGGCGAATACTTTTTTTTTATGGAATATTTATATAAATTCTGTTTATTTATAGGATTGCCATTGGTTACTGACTATATTATTATTATAATTTTTAGAAATATGGAAGATATTTTATACATTTTTTTACAAATAAGTTTATAAAAAAATAAAACTTTGGCACGAACAATTATGCCAGGCCGGAAAGTTAGTAATATAGTAATTAATAATAATAATGTAGAATTGTCTCTGCGCGAAATGATATCAATGATGGCAAAACTCTCCTTCAAAATGCTTCAAAATCGACAATATAAAATGATCGACTTCTCTCTGCCCTTTAGTCAACGGTTTACTTGCTTCGCTTTATAAGAAAAAAAACATCTTTCCTCTCTTCATCATTCTTATGGACTTCAACACAATGACACCTCACTGCACGTTCCGTCGTTCAACAAGTCACAACGAATAGTACGTGAAGTTGTGAAGTGAGTTTGTTCACTCTCTTTACAATTTACTTACTCTGTCTCAGATAATACCTACTCCATACCCTTCTCATATATATATATTCTCAATAGCCACAAATAAGTAATAACCAACCCCTATACGACCACACCACCATACACGTAAATACACCTTGGCTATTCTAGTCATACAATTGGTTTGATATTTTATGTGAATTGATTTAGTTCCTTATCTAATCAATAGTAATAATTTTTCATGTTTACCATATTTTTGGTGGGTACCTTAAATTAAGATAAATAGTTGCAAAATATAATAAAATTATATTTCAATAAAAAGAAAAAAAATGAAGTAGGTTGTAGGTACCTTTATATATATATATGTGTGTGGGCCGAAAGAATAGCGTGGTATTTTGTGGGGAGAGAGAGGGGTTGGGAGATTATGATAAAGTTGTAACAAACATAAAAAAAAATTTCTCTCACATGGGTAATGAACCTATGACTTATTAGTCACTATCTTAATATCTATACTATAAAATCCATTTATTATAAACTAGACAGAGCTCAAAAGAACAAGTTTACAGTAATAAAATAAGATGAATCTATCTACCACCTGTAAGCAAGCTTGTAATAGTGGTAGAGAGTTACAAAATCTAGTAATTAATATAATAATCGAACAATACCTAGTATAAATAAAAATAAAAAATATCGTTAAAGTACATAACAAAATGAATCAATAATATACATAAATACTAGTCTAATAGAGATTAATTGAATCGATTGACATGCTGTATAATGTATACTATATTATAATGTTTAGTCAAATAAAATCACGAGAACTTGTAAATTTTACCTCAAATCGTATAGAGATATTTTAAATTTATGCAAATTCGTCTATTATTAACATGGTATGGTGTTAGGGGAGTGCCACACCGTCACAATAGTCGTTAATGTGACACCCCACCCTAAAAATCTTATCTTGTTGCGCCACTGGTAAGTACTTAGCTACATATATATTATATAATATAAATATATACAATATACATACACCATACGGTTTCCGCATGTGTTCCGATCCAGTGACGGAACACATTTGATCGACCCGAACGGTAAACACCGGCACGTAGCGGTAAACACACCGCACAGTGTATTTTTTGCGCACCGGACCTTGACTATCTCCTCTCTATCTATTGGAATATTTTTTTCTTTGGTTTTTTTTTTAATATTATTATTTTTTTCTAAACACCGACTTTAGATATTATGGTTTATGTAGTATTCCTGTGAATATGCGTTCGCCATAAAACAAAAAAATAAAATAATATACGAATAGACAAACTCGATATTGCTTGTGTCTGATAATAGAATCGTGGAAAAAAAATATATAAATACATAAAAAGTCATATAATATCATATAAAATGTTAATTACTTACTTAAATCACTTATTAAAATATAATTTAATTTAATTTAATACAAAGTCCCGATAAAAATGAATGAAAATATATCAAAATTTAAGTATAAACATGGTAAAATTGTTACATTAAAGTCACATAAAAAGTCATATAATATCATAAAAAATGTTAATTACTTACTTAAATCACATATTAAAAAATAATAACATTTAATTTAATACTAGTCTAAAATAATAAAATGTAATACAATAATAAATACAATTAAAGTAGCTATATAATTATAATAATAATGTGATAATATAAATTATAATGAGGTACACCTCTTATATTATATTTTATACCTACCTATACATTACACACTAAAATAAGTACAAAGTACAACTGTACAACTGCAGTATAAGAATAAGTATTTTGGTCAATTTTCCAGTAACTTTGTTTTCTATTATTTATTACTTATTATGATAGATGACAAATACATAATATGTCCAAGCATTTTTTATTCATTACACTTACACACTAAAATACAAAGCACAAATTACTATAGACCTGTACAAGTACCTACAAGAATAAGATTTTTGGTAATTTTTTGACTAAACTATTTTTTTTTTTCGGGATTTTTTTTACTGTGACTTTTTTACAGGGACTTTTTTTCCGATTACCCTGATAATAATATATTATGTAGGTTTGTAGGTATAATTGAGTCATTTCGTATCACCGGACACCGTTGGTCTTATGACGATATTGATACTATTTTCTATTTCGGATTTAACTAATTTTCAATAAATATAAATTATACTTCACGTTAAGTACTTACAAACAAACTTGTAAGCCCGATGCTGTCGAAATTCACCAGATTTTCAATTACGATATATTATATTACATTTAATTGATACCAGCTGTTTATTAGCTATTATACTATTTCTATTTTTTTTTTAATTTAAAATTATCTCAAAAAATGAATAAATTAAAAAAAAAATGCTTATAAAAAATAAGAGTTAGATACAGTGATTGTCTGAGAACTCGATAATTATTATAATGCGTAGGCTCGATAAGGATTTTCAAAATAGCGTCGTTAAATTATTATACCAATGTATATTTATAACTAATTGAATGGAACATACATACATTTAGGACATGATGGGTGCAGGCTCAGATGACAGAAAGTTGTGAACAAAAATGTTCGTCACACACAATATTATAGACACTGGCTCGCAGACATGATTTCTATATTATGACAAATTAAATATTATCTCGTTTATTCTAGGCCAGTGCATGTATAAAACGGAATTTAAAACATCTACTAATTGTAAATATACCAATTAAATTGTCGTGAATATTTTTAAAATTCACAAAAAATATTTTAATCAGGTATATCAGTGCATTATTTATACTGGCAACTATATTGTTGTTCTCATCTTTGTGTTTCGACATCAGACCTCCATATTAATTCATGGCGTTACACTGCGTTACAGTTTAAATTCATAAACTCAAATCTTGTGTCGTGACAAACGAATTTATCCACGTCTGAGGGTAAAAGAAAGAATGATAATTTTTTTTTTTCTGTGAAGCAAATAGGAACGTCAATTAGTTTCGGATCAGTTAGAATGGCAATACGCGCAGTCAGAGGAAAAGTTCTGAATTAAAAATAAAAAAACTTCTAGTCTTGGCCTAAATAACATAATTGCATTCAATTAAAACATTAGTATATAATAGAACGCGTGAAGCTGTTGCTAAAATAAAATTCATTGAAAATTCCCACAAAATAAAAACTATAAAACAGTAGGCATCGTGTATACTATATAATAAATATAAATATAAACTGTAATATATAGCATAATATATAATTGGGTGTATGAAACTACTTATTTAATTCCATGCTCGATTAAAATTATATTAAATATAAACCATAATCGGGGTTAAAACATAGATTTTTAATGTTTAAATTAGTTTTTTTTTAATCCTATATAGCCACTATTATACTGTTGCTTGATAATTTCCGACGAATAATTTTCATATTATAGAACAGAATTAAAGTCTTCGTAAATGTTATCATGTATACGAATCCCATCAATAAATAGGTAGTAGTAGATATACACGAGTGTTACGTAAATTTCTTTAAATTTTGAAGACAGTTGATGATGAATATATGTACTTTATTCTTTAAATGTATATATTATTATTTATTATTATCGTGTTGACGAAGGTAACGTGGGCAGATGATAATTGAGATATAATTTACAGAAAAAAAACATTTGACGATTTCAACTGAACTTAATCAATAACTACTACTACATAGACACATAGTACATATTATTATATACTAACTACAGTTTACGAGAGTCATAGGTAATAATATCATTGATTATAAATACTATACTATTTATAATCAATGGTGATATGTATATGCATAATATTATACAGTATATGGCTATAGATGATCCTTCATAGACCATATAAAACCATAATAACATGATATAATGTTATACAATACGAAATCCGCACTATACATTGGAGTTATTGGACTACGAGAGATCGACTCGTATACCAACTTATAATAAAATAATATTAAATAAATACAGTTTTATCGTTGACATAAGATCCATGCCGATTGGGTGGACTGACTGCTGGAAATATTATCTATTATGTCGACAAAGTAGTTTATTATCGATTTACGTTGGCGATTTAAAAAATTTATTGTGAATTCAAAATCGTTAGACATGTTACACACTGCTGGTATACGTAATATACTACAAAACATATAGTATTATGTATAGACTGTATACCTACCGATGTCCGAAAACCTGCAAACCAGTTGTCTCCAAAATATATGCTACCGGTCAGGTCGTTGTCGCCAACACTATTATCATTGTATTTATTATGTATATAGTATATATACCTAACACTATATTATTATATTATTGACTATACCTACTTATTGGGTTATATTATTTGGTATATTACGAGACGGAAACGGGTCGCGTTAGTTTTGCAATCGAATTATAGTATCATATTATAGGTACAATTATACACATAATATATAGAAATGTACCTACCTATACATCCAAATATAATAAAACCATCTATTATGTAAAGTATATATATACACAACTAATGTGCAGTATAAGTACTAATATATGCAATGGCGTCATTTCAGTTTTCAATAGAGGGGGCAAAGGTTTTACCTGCCTGAATGGGTAAAAAAAAACCCCTAGCTTCCCTCGCCACCACGTATTATCTATTTACATTTTAAGATGATACCCTTTTTATTAACTAGGTAACATCATTTTTAAATATAAGGCAGCAGATATTTTAGAAAAACAATTGTATACCTATAACAGTTAAAAGTCTACAAACTATTATATGGCAATAGCCAATAATATTAGTAGTTTATTAGGATATCTTCTTTTTTTATTTTTGAAAATATATCAACTGCATTATCTATAAATCAATTTTACTCGATTCATCACTTATAGGCTATAGCCCATACTCTATTACTCTTGTATAGTTATATAGGTATACGATATATTAACAAATTAATATTATCTTAAATTATAATATATATTTTTTTCTAGCCTTAGCTATACACATTTAATATTTTATAAGTTTTGAACTACAAATTAACTGTGGTTTTGACGAAATTTGAACTTAAAATGCTTATAAAAAATAACCATGATGCTTATGTATCGTTAATATTTTAGCTACAATAAAAACTTACGTTTGACGGGATAAATAATTTTTTATTGACATTAAATAGAAAAAAAAATTTAATTAATCAAGTACAATCCAAGTGAGGACGGTATAACCAAGCTGGTTACCAAACAATTTTAATAAATTTTCATTTTTTTTTCTCCAATTATTTTAAAAAGCACTGAGCGTTTTCAATTTCGACCTACCTATTCAAGTACCTACTAGATCCAATTTGCTTCCAAAAACTTACATCGGGCATCGAAGCTTATGATCAGAGCATTTTTTCTACCAGAAAAGTTGAAAAGTTACAAACATTTTAAAATACCTCAAATAAACGTCTGAAATCATTAGACTGGACAAAATAAAAATTACTAATTTTCAAGCCCCCCCCCACTGAAAAATCCTGAGTACACCACTGTTAAACATACCAGAAATTATTTTCGATTCTTGAGCAGTTTGCGGTAATTTTATATTTTTAGACCCACCAATCATTTATTTTTTTTAAGTCATGTTTTGCCCAAATTAAAAGACTTATAATGTAAACACGCGCCACGAAAAAAATAAATTTGAATTTACGTAGAATATGGTACTCAACTAAAATATTAACACAATACGCAGAATAGTTGAATCATACACGACTGTCACAAGTTAACTGAAGTCTGTGATCAATGATAATTAATAAGGGTGCCAATCGGTTGTTGTTTTTAAAATTTTTATTAATTTTAGATTTTAGAAATTAAACTATACGAGATTATGATACTAATTATTATTATTGTTGTGCATACATCAATATTAATAGGTATGTTCATTTTCCTACACAAAACACACTCACATAAACAAACATACATAAATGCATACCCCCCATACATACAATGTGTACGTCCCCGCATACGTCTAAATATAAATATATTCAATTATCAATTAGTAAAAATGTATCGTTATTCAGTGGCGGATCTAGGATTTTTTTATGGGGGGTGCTTAGGTTAAGGTATAATATTGTATTCTGTATACTACATCCTGATGTCATGACCTTTTTTTAGTCCTAATTG
>WHPZ01588908.1:0-28864 GCA_016617965.1 Macrosiphum rosae | reverse complement strand
CGTTTATTGTGAATATTTTTAAAAGTACTAAAACAATTTTAACGCCCTAAAAGTACAAACTATATTCAAATTGCTACTAAAAACAACACTCAAACTTAAAGACCAAAGATTTTTCTGCTACACAATGTAAACATTATTATAGACAAAAAAAACAGAAATAGTTTTAAACTATTCATCACTCTTCTCTAGATTTAAAATACATTAAAAGAGACTTTGTAATAAATCATAATAAACCGAAGTAATCGAACTGTATAAACTATATTATTAATAATAACATTAAATAAATTTGTTTTTCTAGGGCTTTTAAGTAAGTAAATATTATGTTGTTTGACTGAATTAGGAACTTTATGAATGAAATTGTGTGGAATTTAAGATTAGTATTAACAAAATGCATGTGATCGAAACCAAAAGATGTTTAAACGATAAAACCTAACCTATTTGGAACAGACACTCACACATATTCTGAATGAATAGGACCAATAGGTACCTACTAGCAGTAGAACCCAGTAAAACCCAACCCAACAAAACCTTAAGTAAGTGTATTCCACCTCAACAATAAAGAGACAAGAAAGGAATTGAAAATACAGTTGTGATGCATCTAACTTTAACATATACAAACGCCCACCTAACCCAGGAGTCACTTTAGATAGGAAACTAACTTTAAAAGTAAATGCGACATAAATAAAATGAAAATTGTCTTATAATATTCAGCCAGAGTGTGTGAGTGCCCAGTATGGAGCAGATCGTGCCATGCGAAAAAAGTAGATGTGGGACCCCGATACCGAAACGAATGAACACTCGGAAAACACTTTAAGAGTAGGAGTTAATAATAATATGCATAATGATATTCTCTTTAAACTCAGTGAAATTCATACCAGAAGTCTTAGAAAATGCAACAGGCGTGGATATATACAAGTAGCCAATCTATAGAGGAAAAATGAATATAACAAAGCATATACCCATATTATAAAGGATGGATAAAAAAAACCATCAAAGTATTATAAAATATTTAAAAAACACACTAAATTTAACGTAAACAATGAATACTTTAATGTTCATGAACGAAAAAGTAAAGAAAAATTAAATTAATTGGAGACCACAAGGTGAAAAATATTTCAATAAGTACCCTAAAGGATAATAAAAATGATTGTAAAATAAGTGAAATTAGTCATTAGAAATTCTTCCAATTAATTCACTTCAATTCAACATTAAAAATCATAGTTTACAAAAGCATATAATACCAGTGGCGTCCGCATGGTGAGGGGGGCTAACGGGCTGAAGCTCCCCCCCATTGACGTATTATTATTACTTAACAAAAAAATATTCATCCAGTTTCAACAGTCAGCTATAGTAACCAAAACGGAAATTGCATATACGTCTTACCAGAATGATTTTATTTTTGAAAAAATATTGTATTTGCATACCAATTTTCCTAAAATTATCTGTAATTTTCGGTAAACGTATGAACTACTTGTATAAAAGACCTTGTATTCAATTTTCTAGTCTTAGCTGATACAAATTTAAAATTTAAAAGTTGTAACTAACAAATTAACTGTTTTTTTGACGAAATTTGAATTTTAAATGCTTATAAAAAATAACCATGATGCCTATGTACCTTTAATATTTTAGCTATAATAAAAACCTACCTACGTATTACATTTTTAAGCTTGTTGACCGGATAAATATTTTTCTATTGACATTTATAGAAAAAAAAAATTTAATTAATCAAATACAATCCAATTGAGGCTGTATAACCAATCTGGTTGAAAAACAATTTTAATAAATTTTCATTTTTTTTCTCTTATTATTTTAAAAAGCACTTAGCATTTTCAATTTTGATCTCCTAAAAGTACCAACTAGATACAATTTGCTTCGAAAAACATGCATCGGGCATCGAAGCTTATGATCAGAGCATTTTAAGTTGAAAAGTACCAAATATTTGTAACACCTCAAATAAACGTCTGAAATCATTAAACTGGACAAAATAAAAATTACTAATTTTCAAGCCCCCCCCATTGAAAAATCCTGCGTACGTTACTGTATTATACAGTTTAAGGTTTTAAATTAATTTAACAAAGAATTTTATATTTTTAAATACCTAGCATATTTTTTTATTCAAAGCCAACGAAATTCAAAATACTTGGATTACTTAAAAGTTCATATTGATATTATATTATATTTCACTATAATATGAGTATACATTATTGATGTTTTATTAGTTTAATACCATAATGTGTTATAATTGATTAGTGATGATTAAATTTAAAACAAACCAATTATAAATAACCATTATTTATTATGGAAATATTTGAAACGAGATATAATTGTTGATCCTGGATTACTTCAATTTATTATTTTTTTGGAACATTATAAAGTTATTAATTATTATTATATATTTCTATAATATTTTTTTTTCAGTGAAAGTAGATGGTAAGAAACATATTTTATTGAGTTGTTTATTTCATTGGTTTTCATAGTTGATTATTGTATGAAAAATACACGATCAATTTACATAAATATATTTTTTCTGTCTTAACACTGCTTTTTAATCAATTGGAAATCGCAGAAAATAACATTTTCAAATCTGGAATAGTCTTTAGGGTTTATACATTAGGTAACAAAGCTATACATTATGTTTGTGTGTGATTTTACACTAATGTATAGTAATATTATTATATTATTACAGTATAATACACTATGTGTATTTATAATTATATTTTCCTGACTAGGTTGTATTTATTGCTATTCTGATAACGTTATAAGCTTGGTTAAATAAATGCAAACATTTTCCTTTTATATCTTAACCTTACTTATATACATTTTTTTTAAACTTTATGTTCCTAAAAAAGATTTTATTTCTTCATAATTTTTGGTGTATTTTAGCAGAGTCATTGGGGCCTAAAAACTGTTAGCCTTTTTTTTTTATGATTTTCGGAGTTATTATGATAGTCAAATGTTACAAAGCAGTAAAGAATATAATATTATAAATAATTAATATAAAAATAATTCATATTTTATCAATGTCTTATTCTATGTATCTGGTTGTAATATTATTAACTTTGATTTATTATATATATATATTTCAGTATATGAAAGTAAGTATATTTTATGTATATTTATTGTATTTTCTTTACTTTTTACTTATTAAATTATTCACTTCTAAATTAGGTTAACTGTTTCTTAAATTTTTTATGTGATTCTATATTATAACCATATTAGGTTTATTATTTTAAATTATCATCTTCAGACACGTTACATAACAATGACTAGATATTGTGACTTTCTGTCAGTTCCATAGATATTAAAGAATAAATAAGTCATGGCTATCATAACAATACAAAGAGATGCATACCGGAATGGGGAGGAGAGAAAAAGATTCTAGCAGAGATCTTACCGTAATATATAAATATATATTTGTGATAAGGCCTCTATAATTAGGTACATGTCTTTTCTGGCGCTCCCAAATGATATTCATAACTGGCCTATCTCCGGGCCTATCCATTCTCTAGTATCTACCGTCAGTTCACCATTTTGTTAACTTTAACATTTAAAATTGAATACATTGAAAAAATTGGTCGTCTAATCCTTTTTTATTTCAAAGTTGGACCGACTGATTCTGGCTGGCATATCTTATTGAGCCTATCATTTCACATGTTTTTTAAAAGCAATGGCATGACTCTTCGAATCTGATGGAATTGTTAACGCTTATCTCAGATAATATGTCTAAGATAGAGATTTATAAAACATCAGCTATAGATGGCCGACTTAATGTGTATATGAAACATATGGATAGACAAATGTAAGATGGAAAAATACGATTGGTTACTCTATAAAATGCATGACTATGTCATAATAATTTTATAATGAATAGTTTTAGATTCAGACTTTACACCACAAAAAAAAAAAAATATGGTTTAACTTTATTATAATTTATATTCTTAAAAATGTCTCATGTGATTTCAACTCAAAGTCAACTATCTAGTTGTATTATTATATAAATGTATAGACTAAATATATTTTTAATTATTAAAATTCAGAAAATAAATATTCACTAGAGTTATCAACACCTTGATAAACAAAATATGACGTTTGTCCTTCGTAGCTTCACGTGGTTGCTTAATTATTATAAATGTACCAGCTGATTCTCCGTATTTCGTTGCCCATAAAAAATTACGAATCTTAAAACAGTTGTGAATGTTCAACTTGTTTTGGTTGTAACTTGTTAAAGTAAGTACAGATTAGCCATCCAGATAGGCAATCCGACTAACATTGTGGATAGTGGACAATGTGCTACAGCATATCAAGTAGGCAAACCACCTGTGGTGGATTGCAGACACGCCGATGAGTGACCATAATTGTAACTCCACCACCTTGGTAAGCAATGTACGAAAATTCAATTTGACTCATACTTGTACCTGATGGACCCGATTAACCAAAGGCAGCCTTTTTTAAAAAAAACTGATCTAATAAACTATTATTATTTCTATAACTATGAGCAACCATTTATAAACAACAATTGATGTTGGTTAATCTCATAATTTCTGTTTGACCACATCCTACCGGGTCAAATCATGAATCTAAGTCATTTTAGTGAACCACTCAAACACACACAAGAAATTTCACCAATATCAGTCCAGTCCGCTTTTTTATATATAGTACATTGGCAACATGTAACCTACTATACAGCAATGCGACATTCACTTACCCGATTTTTTAAATATAATATTTAAGTGATGTATTTTAAAAAAGTTTTCGTGAATAGTTAAATGTGTTGATACTTACTGCCATCTTGTGCCTATATGGGTGAAGATAGATTCCACAGTAATATTGTAACTGGTTTAGGTTCTTAGTATTATTTTAAATACAGTTTAGATCATTAAAACACCAATTGTTGAGCAATAAAAATTCATCACGTGAATAAACTCATCATCGACCGAAATATACCATAGTTTAGAGTTTGAGAATGATTTTATTAATTACAGACATTTGATTTTTAATTAACATTTTTGCATAATTTATTTTGTATAAAATTATAAATGCATCCCTGTTATGTTGTATATGAATAAATATTGTAAAAATATTATACTACATGATATACAAATATGCTATATAAATAAGCTATTTTAATCAATTGAACGTTTTCATTTAGTTACAAAAAATGATGGTACGTATTAATAATTTATTTATAATATGCAATTATATGTAATAAAGACTTTTCACCTGTAACTTGGAGTAAATATTTTAATTGATTGGAGGTATAATTTAGTTTTCAAATGATTGTGATATTTATGGTATTTGTTCGAATTTGTACTGTAATAATGGTTATAAATTGACTAATTTTATTTTCATTATTTTATGAAAACAGTAACTTATAACGGACCTTGTACTACATTTTAGTTATTTTCATCAACTAAGAACATATGTTTTATTTTACTTAAATCGTAAATGAAATTTAAAATATATAATATCAATAAACCGAACAAATAGATCTAAAAGATAGCCCTATACATAGAAGTTTCACATAATCCGCACGTACTGGAAATGTTCCTGACAACTGATAAACGTAGTTCTTGTCATTTTTAACGACATATTTATGAATGTATCTGTTTGATCCCAGTAACAGTAAATGTACCTATTATTTGGAATTCAAACACTAAAGTTAAATCAAAATCTTAACAAAATATGTGTTACTATTTTTCCCCTGAAATATAGATTTTTATTTAAACATGATATTATATAAATAAGCCTATATACTTAATAGTACCTATAATATTATATTTCACTCTTAATAATTTGTACATTTTCATTTAGCCGGAGAAGAAGTTCGTACGTTTTATTTCATATTTATAATATGCAATGATATAAAAATAATAATGTTTTTTAAACTGTAACTAAATATTTTGATATATTTTAGATTTATTATATTTTTTAAATGCTTTTGGTTTTTATGATATTTAATGTAATGTGCATTGTAAATGGTAACAATGTCTTATTGTATTTTCGTTATTTTTTAAAACATTAACTTATGACGGACCTTGTACTACATTTTCATTATTTTTTCAAATAACAACATAGGCTTTATTTTACTTAAATCGTAAATAAATTTTAAAATATCCAAACATCAAACAAATAGAGCTAAAATGACTATATAGATTATAGATATTTCACATAATCCTCAAGTACTTGCAATACGCACTTTATTAATTATTGATGACAACTGATAAATTTAGTACTATTGTGATTTAATGACCGCACATGTTCATAAATTAATATCTCAGTAATAGTAAATGTATCCATTATTTAGAATTAAACCCTAAAATTAAAAACAAAACCTTGCCAAAGTGTAAAAAATATTTTCTACTTAATATTTTTAATTCGTGATAACTCATAATAATCCCTAAGTTATCAGATTTTATAAATTATATTTTTAACAATAACAATAGAATTATTTGTTTTTTTATAGGGACGTTAAGTACGTAAATAATATGTTGTTTTACTGAACTAATAGTTTTACAATTTAAATTGTGTGAAATATAAAATTCGTATTTTAAAAGATAATACACGGTTTTTTTTTTTAATCCACTTTTATTATGTTTATTTAATTTAATGGTATATACACATATTAAAACGGCCTGTCTCTTGGGTACCATACTGCAAATCAGCATGGGACAAATTCACAAGTGCCCTCAACTTTCAAGACCACTCATTTTATATGCTAAATCACCACCTGTTATACAAAAATCTAGCTATTAGGTTAGGTTAGCCACTGAAGTCAAACTAGAACTATTTTCCGACACAATAAACAAGCAGATGATGTTCACCGCCAACCCTGGGAATTACTTCCTAGAATCCAGACTCTCAGTCGAAGATCTTAACAGAATCCAGTAAAATCAAATATATTCACTTCCCCCAATGTAGTATGGAAAATTATAAAAAAATCAACTATCCACCAAAACCCCGGGATACGATGACATACCGAACGCTGCACTTAAACACCTACTAGCCTCTGATTTCGTTAAACTAAATAATTTATTCACTACATGCCTCAAACAAACTCTGACCTTTTACCGATAAAGGTAAGCTTAGTAAGCTTAGTAAGTTAGATTAAAGGTACCTATAAAATATTTTAAAGGATATACTTTGTTTATTGTGAAGCAAATAATTAGTTGAACAAGAGAAGGATTGCCATGTGTTATAAGTTATAACCAACAACCATGTTCAATACTAAGATTTGAGTTATTGTTAATATTATTAATTAATGATACTTTGTAGAAAAGTTTTTTTTTTTTATTGGTAGTACATTTAATTCTTTATACAAATATTTTGTGTGATATAAATGATTATTTTTTTTAAATAGTTGTTATGATTCTGTTTTTTATTATTTTTAATGTATTTAGTGGTGTATTGTAGTCACCACCCCAAATAGCAATGCTTTAGTGAATTATAGATTCTACTTATGTCTGGTATACAATTTTAATTATCTTAATTTCTTGTAAATTATTCAATGTTTTGAAAGCATAGATTTTTTTTCATAGTTTTATTGTTTTATGGGGTCATACTATTTAAGGTTGTGACACTTTTCAATGCCTAAATATTTACAAGATTTTACTATTTTTAATGAAATTTGACATGTATATTACGATATGGATTTGTTTGACAAACTTGAACATAGTTAAATGCCTATGAATGCGTCTTTTAATGTAGGTATTCTTCATTTCTTATCTGTCTCAAATTATTTATATGGAAATAATAATATTAATAATCATAACGCTGGATATGGCAAGTTGATATTAGTAGTTCTCAAAAAGTATTTAAGTATCTCATATAATGTATTAATTTTTTTTAGCTTAAATCGGAAAATAACCTTTAGCGGGAAATGGTCATGATAATAACGATCGAGGGTCATTTTGACGGAAAACACTTACTCCCGCACCTATATTCTTTAACATAGAGAAATCATAAGACAGGTTTGCACCATTAACTAATTTACAAGCTCAAACCAATGTCTACCATCCCTAATACCACTAATGAAAATCATTCAAACCATTTTATAAAATTGAACTTTATCTAATTCAAACCTCAACGCTAATAACGATAAAAGCGGATCTCCCACAGGTCTCTTGTCTCTCACCCCTTCTATACAGTCATTATATTATAAATATTCTAACAACTACTCCACTTGGGTTATTTGAACTTTTAATCTAGTTCACCACAACGGTTGAACAATAAGAATAGCAGATTACAGGACAATAAGATGGCACTTATTGAGTTGTTTGTTTTATTCCCTGTGTTTGAGATGGTACTTATTCGAGTTCTCTACCTCATTTTGTTGCACACCAGCACTTAGTTAAGATGTCCGGCTATACTCAGTTACACTTATTTGAGTTGTTCATTTGACGACAATGAACTTCGGTGATATGATATTACATGATATTCTACCAATATTATATTACATAAATTGAAATTAAATTATTAATTATTGACTTTTGACTTTTCAATTATCTAAACTATGTCTTTGATATTTTAATGTTATTTTATTATAACTATAAAATAAATATTTACTAGAGTTATCACTACCTTGAAAAACAAATTATGTGTTTCTTTTTTTCACTGAGCTCTAAAGTGTTTACTTTAATCATGATGTATAAATATGGCTATAATAGTATAATATATTTACTTTATTTTAATTAATTGACCATTTTTATTTAGCTCAAAATTATAAAAGTACGTATTATTAATTTATTTATTATATGCAATGACCTATATATAATAATGTTATTTCAGCTGTAATGGTCTTAAATATTTTAATTGATCGAGGAAATATTATAGTTTTCAAATATTGTGATTTTAATGATTTGTGTTCAAATTTGTACTGTTAATAGTTATAATAGAACTGATTGTATTTTTGGTATTTTTTAAGACGGTAACTTATGACCGACCTTGTGCAACATTTTGATTCTTTTTTCACTTATTAGCATACATTTTATTTTACTTAAATAATAAATTAAATTTAAAATATCTATAAATCGAAGCTATGCTGCCCTGCAAGAAGTACATATTAGTCAAAAAACACACACACATACACATAATTGTATACCAATTTATACACACATTACTCCTCCTTTGTGAAATCTTTTTTATAGAGGGTGCAAAAAGAGAACCTTCCATATAGAAATTTCAGATTTCTCAGTTTGAACCCAGTAACAGTAAATTCAGGTATCCGTTATTTAGAATTCAAACCCTAAAGTTAAATATGTTGCCCAATTATAAAAAAAAATATTGTCTATATTATTTTTTAAAATCGTGATAAATCATAGTGAACCCTAAGTTATAAAATTATATATATTATATTTTTCACTATAACGTTACAAATATTTATTTTTCTAGAGGAGTTAAGTAAGTAAATATTATGATATTTGACTAAATAACTAGTTTTATAATTTAAATAGTGTGAAATTAAAAATTGTATTAACATAATGAATGGCTCGGAACCAAAATATGCTAAACTCATTTTTTTTTTAATCCACTTTATTATGTTTATTGTAACGTTTCATACATATAATATTAAAACCGTCTGTCTCATGGGTATCATACTGCTAATGAATAGTATACAAATTTACAGTCACCCTCAACTTAAAACAACTCATTTATAAGATAAATCGGTACACAAAATACCAGAAATTGAACCAATGAAGTCAAACTTAGAACTATTTAACGATACAATTGTTGGGTAATCGATGATTGCGAAGGACAATTCGATAAATTGAACTTGTAGTGATTGTATCTACCGAAAAGATTGAAGGCTTCAAGGATAGGCAACCAAAATTGCATGCACGATTAACGTTTCAGAATCGACATTTCATGTTATACAACAACGCCTACTAAAAAAGTATAGGCAATTCAACAAACAGCTCAACGATGTGACCTTGGGCAGCAATGATGCAACGGTGGACAACAAGGAATAAAAACACACCGAAACTCGAGGGTGTGAAGAATACAAGTTCTACAATGGGAAATAGGATTATGCAGTTTAAGGATATGAGGGGGATCTCTCTATGATAGGGTCGGTCTTGTGCAATGACCACAGAGATCACAACAATTGGAGATAATCTTACAACTAACTTATGCAACAGAAGTATATCCAGTTGTCACGATATCCATTAACGATCCATAATGTCCACGCATCAATGACTGAGGTGGAGGTATATGGTTGGCCGATCCTCAGCGTATTGCACCTGGACGACCTGGACGGACACTCACACAACGAACAATGGTTGCTGGTGGACTTACGCGAATGAAGAGTGATGCCAATAATGATGCAGATGATATCGCAGTGATATCAATAGGTTATATAAGAATTATTCTTATTGACTATAGTCAGTCCAGACTATCTAACAGAGAAGTCGATATTATAGAAGGAACCAAATAAACAAGTAATCGCCGGATTGTCAACGATATATTATGATTTATTGGTAGTCATACAAATAATCTGCAGATTCAGTATCCGCGAAACCAGAGAAAATTACAATGATTATTGTGACATCTTACTGATGACGAGAATGATAAAAAATAGAACGTGTATATAAAAAATAATACGAACGAAATTGGAAGCTATTTCAATAGCGAGCATCACACACTACAACACTAATAATACAGTATTATATTAAGAAACTCTTTTTGGTTATGTTGACACAACGTAAAAAGAAACAAAACAAAAAATATATAAACCATGGCGGTGTTTACATTGATTTAGCAAAGATATTAGAAATACGTTTGCATAGAATGGATCATGTGTGTAATACTTAGGAAGAGATGGTGAAGAGCGAGGAGAAAAGAGTTGCCCATTGTGAGTGCTGAAAGTTGTCACCGTTATAGATGTAATGACGGAAATGCTGACGATAGCGGCATGAACGTACTGCCCACCTTAATGCATCCAGCATTTAACATACTGGAAGAATACAGAGCTTTACGACAGGTCTCTTAAGGATCACAGTTGCTGTTTGGACAGTGGCAACTCTGGCAATGCCATCATCTCCGGGATGTGATTGAAGAATCCGTCCAAGTTTTCATAAGAGGGGAGCTGTTGGTTCCAGGACGAGGACTTAAGCATGCATTTTCAAATTTGGGTTATGAGTTGTCCATTTTGTAAGATTTTGAATCGTTTCCAAGTATTCAGTTATTATTATAATATATTAAATGAGGATGGATTCTCCAACGCTGGAAATGGGACAGCGGAACATTGACCAAGTTAGGTTCCACATGGGCAGTACTGGACACGAGTTTAAGGAAGTGGCTCGGAGTGAGAGCTTCGAAATCAGATGAATCTGGACTCTTGGAACTTAGTGAACGAGAGTTCAGGGTAGCTTCAATGCGACTCAAAAGGGTAGTTAATTCTTCATACTTCAGCCGTTAAAGCCAAAGCGTTCGATACAATAAGGTTTTGACTGATTTGACACCAGCTTCCCAAATTCCTCCAAAGTGAGGTGTGGAAGGAGGGTTAAAGTGCCAGCTTATATTACGAGACATTAGATAGGCACGACATTTGTCTTGAAACTCCTTGGAATGTGTAAATTGATCGACGGATTGGAATAGCTTGGCTAGGCCTTCGTAATTTGTTCCACAGTCACTGTGCATTTGTTCAACCGGCCCTCGTCGTAAAATGAACCGACACAAGGCCATCAGGAATATTTCTGACGATAAGTCAGAACCTAACTCCAAATGTAATGCTTTCGTCGTAATACACACAAAAAGCCCAATATAGACCTGACTTGGCACATTTCAGCGAGTCGTGGAAGACTTTAACATTATAGGACCTGCATAATCTACGCCTGTTATCATGAAGGGCTTCACCTGCTGTAGGCAACAATTTGGAATATCTCCCATAAACGGTTGTAAATTAGGAAGGCGAGTTTTGTAGCACGCTATGCAGAGCCTTAGTCGAGATCCAATGACATCGATTATCCAATATTGTTGTGAAATAATTGTTTGCAGTGTAGTAGACCCTGGATGTTTGTTTTCTTTGTGGAAATCATCAATGAGTAACTCTGTCAATCGATGCGACCGTGGAAGAAGAATCGGATGCTTCTATTCGTATGGGATATCGGCATGCTTCATGCCATCAACATGAATGAGTCCATTGTCATCAAAAAAAGGACCGAGGTTTCGTAGCTTACTCTGACCAGGATGGAGAGGATCACGTATGTCCCATTCGTCGGAGAATGCTCGTTTTTGAACTGTTTGAATAATAAGTTGTAGTGCCCGTAATTATTCAGATTGATGGTAGTTAACATAGATTTTCTGAAAATCGTTAGGCAATACGCCACAACATGTATAATTTTAGGCAAAGATAAGAGACGATGCAGAAGTTGATTAAATATATGCACATTGGTGGTTACCACCAGAATGGTATTAAGTTCTTCAAGATTGGTTAAATTAGCGTCCATTTGAATTTTCATTGGTGGTCGAGTAAACCCATGTTGAAGGGTCCTGGGAAAGGAAACTTGGTCAAGTCCAAAAAAGGGAACGCTGAAGTAACTCCGAGGGGTACAGTCCTCGTGAGGCATAATCCACAGGGTTGTCAGCTGTTGGAATATACCTCCAGATAGATAGGGGTGTGAATTCTTGCAGTTGACTTGTTCGATTCGCAATGAAACTTGTCCATCGATGAGGCGACACTACTTGATAAAGGTCATAGTTGTTGTAGAGTCCGTCCAGGCCTGAATACTCTCGATTTGTAACACAGGTGTTAGTATTGTATGTACCGAATGTAACAATTTTGCATCAAGTAAAGCACCACAAAGGTCCAGCCATGGAATCGTGACACGCTTTAGTGGAGCTACTTTTGATTTTTCCATGATAAGGCAGCAATGAGCGACACAACCTGTGTTGCAATGGAGATAAATGACAGTGTCATATTCTTTTTCAGAGCTGTCCGAAAAAGAATGCAGCTCATATGTTGGGTGACCACCTAAAGTGATTCGACGAGGAATGGTCAGTTTATTTAGACTTGAGCACACAACGAAATAATCTGTTGTGGACAATATAAGGTGTCATCTTCTAAACTAGCTCCTGTGAGTATGTCATCAACTAATGTATCGTTCAGGATTACATTGGCTGCGACTGGGAATCTATCTCCTTCAATCTTCGCTAAATGTTGTAACGTACGTAGTGTTTGATATGGAGAACAGAAGGTGCCAAATGTAACAGTACATGGCCTATATTCATCAATGGGTAAGTCACAGTCAAAACGATAAAAAATCCGCAAGTAGTCCCTATCGGTGTGATGGATTTCGATTTGCTGATACATTAACTTAATGTCCTCAGTGAACAAAAACTTATGTACTCGTGCACGAATCAAAATTTGAGTGATCTCTTGCTGTAGCTTTCACACGGTATATAAGCTTGTATTCAAAGACTGACCTGTGGTGGTTCGAGCCGAAGCATCGAAAACCACGTAGAGCTTGGTAGTCTGAATTTCTGGACGTAGAATGTAATGATGAGGTATATAATAACAATAAGGAGTATTCTGATTACTTTTCGGAACCACTTATATGTGTTTATTTTCTAGATAGTCCCTCATAAAGTCTGAATAGTTTTTGTTAAGATTTTGGTCTCGTGATAGCCGATGTTCAAGGCTATGGAACCGTTTGAAAACTCCACTTTTGGAATCCCCTAGGAGAGGATGTAAATGCTTGAAGGGTAATGCAACACTGAACCGTCCGGATTCCAGGCGTTTGATTGACGAAGTGAATATTGCTTCAGCTTGAGTTTCATCGGGACTTAAATGTTGAACATTAGGTGGTTCTTAAATTTCCCAAAATTTGGTCAAAGATCAATACATCATTCTAACGATGGACTAGAAGTCACTAATAAAGAAGTCACCAAATTTTACTGTTTTGGTGAGATTGGCCTCATCAACAACCATCCAAAGATAGTACCAAAGGCAGTTGTCTCTAAAGGTTGACCTGCGATGCGGTTTCCAGTAAGTAGCATAGGTACAACGTCAACCCCCTGTAAAATGTCGATTCGACCAGGAATATTAAATGTTGGGTCAGCTAAGTCTAAATTCGTCAAGTGATTCCACACAATGAAGATTTCATATTTGATTGAGGTGTGGCGTCTGTAATTTTAGATACAATGAAAACATCGAGAGGAATAAGTGGCTCAGTCTTTCCCACTGGTGACAGCTTGATGGAGGTTACACCCGACACCACATTAACTGACGTGCCTGAGACGGCATTCAACTGAGCACAACAGCGATGCCTTGCAGTGAAAGACGATCAGCACATTTCTGAATGTTTTCTACATGTTTAACGAATATAGTTTTGAAGTTAATTATTCAATAAATATATTTATAAACATTTTGTTTCTCAGCAAGGGCGTCCGCAGGGGGGGAAAGTAGGGGCAGTTGCCCCCCTTGGCTTTTTCTGGGTTGATTAACATATATTATTGTTGATGATTTTAATGTACTAAAAAAACTATAAAATGCCCTAACAATTCTAAATAGTGTATTATTTTTATTAAAGATATACATTCTAATATACATTTTAAACTTTTAAATGATTGTATAAAAGTTTTACAGACAGAACTTATCATTTGGACTACTTATTTAATCTGAAAATTAACTTTTTTTTCTGAACCTATAGGTTTAGACTTTAGTTCATATATTTATGATAAAAATCATTTAAAAACATGTGAAAATTTAAAATTTAAAATTAGAAAAAACTTCAAAATGCTCTGAAAATCTTTAAATGCAAAAAATGACCTTAAAAATTAAAATCGTCAAAAAAATCAATGTATGTTATAAAACGAGTATCTAGATTTGGAAAACAAGGAAAGTGCATTTTAATCAAAAACTCAGTCATTACTATTGTTATTACAAATATCAATATCGCAAAATAATTTTTTTTTACATAATGATTTTTATTACACTCGATTCAGAGTCAGAACTAAGATTTAAGAAAGTTGCTTTTATTGATTATGAGATGTTGTGTTGGAACCAAGTGCAATACTGCAGTTTCAATAAAAAAAATTAATGTTTATGTATACAATAGCTACACATTTTCAAGTTTGTGGGATCGATGGCTGAATAAGCTAGAAATATTTAATTTCATAAATTACCAACGGTAAAATTTTATTTATTAAAAAATAGTGTACTTGACAATTTAAAACAACATAACAATTAATTCAAATTAATACTGTAAGTTTTAACTAACTATGTACATATAATTAATAAATATTTTTACATTCCTTGTCTGTATGAAAGAAAACATGACACAAAAATACTTTATAACTAATAGGATAGTGAGACAAAAAATTAAAAAATGTAAACATTTTTCCCTCCTCTTGACAAATTCCTGCGGACGCCCTTGTTTCTCAATAATAGTGTTACAACTCAAATGTTCTTTCTGTGCTTGAAAAGAAACTAGATTTATTAAAATCATAGTTGATAAATATCTCTATTACTTTTTAAACTATAGCATCTTTTGGTTTCAAGCCAACAAAATCGTTTATACTTTGCTAGTTCGATGACATAAAATATTATACTGAAATATATTTTACTATTCATGTAGACATTATTTTATTTTTAATCAGTTTATTATGATGTAATGATATAGTGATAGTTAAATTAAAAATGAGCCAATTATAACAACTGTGTGTCATGATTTGACAGTATAGGTATACTTGTTTTTCATGAATTCTTTCAGTTTGATATTTTTTGACAAATAATATTATGAGTTACAATTAATATTAAATAAATATTTTATAATTATTTTCCAGCGAAATTATTACAAGGTAAGAAACATTTGTTGAGTTATCTATTCCATTGATATTTATGGTTTATTTACATAATATGTAAGATTCTTTGTATATTTTTATAAACTTTATTTTTCATTCTCAAAAGTGTTTTTTAATCAATTAGAAATTACCAAATATTCAAACTAGAATTTTCAAATCCAGAACACCGTTTAAAGTTTTACTTAACATATAGTAATTTGATAGGCTACACTATGTGTAGCAATAATTATAATTTCCTGAGTTGTTTTTCATCTTGATTCCGAAAACGTTTTTAGTTTGTTTTGATAAATACAAATATTTTCTTAATCTAACCAAATTTTAACTATTTTATTATTTTTTTAACTCTATGTGAACTCTATGAAACATGTTTTAGTTTTTCATAGTATTTGGTGCATTTGAGTATAGTGGAGGGGGCTTAAACATATTATATCATTTTATTTGAATGAGTTATGGAGTTCTTTTGATAATTGTATATTATAATAGTTTGTATACAAAATAATAAAGAATATATGATACATTATTAATGACAAATATTCATTAATAAACTATTAAATTACTATACAAATTAAGACGTATCTATATTAGAATAGAATCTAAAGTGGATTCCATAAACCAAAAATTAAAATACTTTCAAATGCGAATCACAATAAATAGTAAGGATATTTTTAAACATGTAAGTACTCATAGTTAATATGTACACATTACCTAATATAATAGGTAGGTATAGGCAGCCAATATTTTTAATTTCTACACATCATAATTCATACATTGTCAGCAGAAGAGAAAACCAAAGGGTGTAGGTACCTACATCACGTTGAACTGCACTATAAAATATGTCATATTGTATCAATTTTTGTTATTATAAACTTAATTTATTATATGTATATTTTGCAGAAGAACGTAAGTATAATATGTTATGTATACCTATCACAATTGTTTTACTTTCCCATATTTTTGAAAAACCAGATGACAAATTAAAAATAGATGGGGTTATTATTAGAATATGATAGAATTTGAAATGCTTGTCCCAGACATGTTTAAACTAGAGATCTATAAAACCACGAGATGGTCGAATTGATGAGTATATTGATTTGGGCAGCCTTAAGTGAAAGTGGATTATTATTACGATTTATTAGTCCATGCCATTTATGACTATGCATAAATGCATAATATTGGTTTATAGGATAATTTAATTTAATTAACAGACTTTTACACCACAAAAAAAAACAAACTTCGGTTTTAACTATATTATATAATAATATTTTATATTTATAATGTGTTACGGAGCCATAGAAAACAACAAGAATACTAAACAAATTATAACAACAGAGCGCGCTCACGGCAGACCGGATTTCACGAATACACGCAATTAGCATTAATACTAGGTATCTACATGGAATGAAATGACGCGGGCGGTAAGCTGTTAACATCATATAAGGGTGAAAAGCAGCAACAGAAATAACTATACCTATAATTGTATTCCAACTTACAATTACCACATAAAATTGAATAAAAGGAGTTCCAAGAAACTAAAACATGAACCCGTAAGCTTGGCACTTAGTTGAGTTGACCAAATACTTACCGACCTCCCAAGAACTCCTGGCAAGCGTCGCATATCCGAGGACATTAAATGGCAAATAGTTGAGTTGAACGTGTAAGGTTGTGTGCTTTGGCACTTGGTTGAGTTGTCCACCTCCATATTTCGAAACAGATAGAAACCAATGACTTTGAGGGAGCGGATTCAGTATTGAGTAGCTGCGTGTGGCAATGGCGGATTGGAACTATACCCAGGACTTGGTGGTATTCCTCGAAATCGGTGAATCGGAACTACAACCCGAATTCGGTGACGTATCGTAGCAATAAGGACGAAGCAATTACAGAGCATCAGCAATAATGACTTACGGATGAATAATTAGTTTCCCGGGTACATTACGAGCAGATTCCGCGGACCAAACAATACATAAACCCTAACTTAATATTTTATATTTTATTTATGTAAAAATACAGATGATAATAGAACTGTCTAATAATATAACTTAATTTATTTTCTAACTTACTTACCCGCTCGGATTGGTCGGTCTTACATGGAATAATAAGATATAATTTGCCCTCTAAACATATGTCTGGCTGACATCATGGCTGTTATGATATTTTAACGAAGAGTCGTTTTATATATCTATGGACTAACATATTTTTCAATAAAATAGAGGTTTTTTATACTTTAATCATGATAATATATAAATATGCCTATACCTAATAGTTTAATCTAGCTTACTCAATTTTTATTAATTAATCATTTTATTTAGGTCCAGGTACTTTAAGTACGTATTATTTATTTATTTTTAATATCTAATAGATACATAATAATATTATTTAACTTATCTTTTAAATATTTAGATTCTACTGTACTGTATAATATGAAACGTGAATGGTGAATAGAAACCGTAACATTCTATTAGGCTGCCATTTTAAGTCTTCTTGTAGAATAAACAATAAATATAAAACTTATCTGCACGATAAGCCATAATGTTTGTTATCATAAAAAGTGAAGATACCATCCTTGGTTGAAAGCATGATTTAAGAGAGTATAATATATAGGTTATATATAAGACCTATGATAAACTCATTTTAAACTGACAATCATAATATTATATATTAACCAGAACAGCTGGAATAATCAGCACTAGCACTTGCGACACGATATAGAAACAGGATTTACAACCAAGCGCGGTATTCGAGCTTGTGGCCACTATTACATACAAGTGACAGTGGTGAATTTTCCTGCTGTTTAATATCCATCATCTTTAATAGTTATTTTGGTAGACACTTTATCATGATTCATAGGGCAACCATACTTTCTTAAATCATGGTTACAAGATATTAACCGTGGATACCACCGGCTTAAAACTGATATTTGGTATAAATTAAGCCATAGAGTAGTATAGAAGAGATCTCTATAACGAAAGTGTTACAAAACTAAAGCCCTATCTTCGGTCATTGACCCTGAAAAGGAGTTTCTAAAATGTGTGGCGCTATTTGACTCGTACGTAAATAAATATTTATATATTTTTGATGATAAGTGATAATCGTTTGAAAATTCTTGATATTGCTACTGTATTTTAACTTTATTGAAATGGAAAAAAAGAGTTCATCAGTCACACGTATTAAGATATAAACGTCATGGTAGGTGGGTGATAAGGGGCGGTCATCAAAGAGTTGGGGCTTCCATATAGGTAAGAAATTATAATGATGTATATATACCACGAATTAAAGCAGTTGTTCATCGGTGATGCCAATGTGGAAAACAGTGTAAATTATTTACAGTAATGCCCGCGTGGTCACTCGCTCACTGCGCTGCGCACGTACAAAAAAAAAAACGAAAATATCCCTTGACTTGCTATGCAACACCACCTCAAGTTGGTTACAGGGTAACTGCCGTATAATGACAATTATCATTTTTCAGAAAACGGATTATCTCTCTTTTTTTTAATTTAGATTTTGGAAGAAGTGTTTTTATCTCGCCATCAAAAGGTCTCTGTTATCATCCACACTGTTAGTTGCGTTTGTTTGGCGTCACATTATATTAGTGAGGGTTTTATAAAGATGACGTTAAAACCTCTCGATAATCATTTCGATCCCCCGAATTTGCATCTGATAGTCTTATACATACTTTTGAGGCAACTGAGAAGCCACCCCAGATTTCCAGTCCATTATATCCTAGTTAGTGATCAGCAACTATAGTTTGCGCTACAATTTTTATTCAGTATTCCGCCTCTATATTACTCTATGAGATAAGGAGAAAAATCATTAGCAGGCTCAATATGGTGGGCTCTAAAGGTGTTACACTTTTTGTTATTAAAATTAATACACAAAGAGCGTTCCATACTCTATACTGTTCAGTGTAAGATTCTGACTGGAGTTATATTATAATTTTAAAATGTTTGTGATTTGTATGAAACGCGTACATATTTTAACTTTAAAGTTAAAATGAATAAAAAAAAGTCGCTCTGCTGTACAGTAAGTTAAAAGTGGGTCGCTGTAATGGATGGTGTTAAATTTGAATTCAATGATATAATATCATTGTATAAGAAAAACGATTCTGAGCGAAAACGGTCTGTCAGCCTATGATATTACTAAGTATATTTGATGATACTATTGTGAATAAAGTAATTTATATATAACCTATTTACGTGGAACCTTGTTTTAAATTTTCAATCCTTAGCAATAAAAGTTGAACATTTTATAAATTTTTAACTACAAAATAATTATTACATTTAAAATTTGATAAATGTTGTCAAAATTCAAACTTTAAATGTTTATAAAAAAAATTGTCCCTATGTATTTTTAATATTTTTCAACTGCTATTGTAACCATAGGTATATATCAGTAGCCTTGCATTACATTTTCACGCTTTTTTTCCCATCAAATAAAATGTTATTGTTATTTATAGAAAAAAAACTAAAAAAAATTAAATCTGACAATGTCCGTAAACAACTTAAAAAGAGTCGAAATATTTGGAAAATGTTATGGTGTATATAAAATGTTAATAAAAACATTCAGTCAAAATTGTAAGTATTTACAATCATTTGTTTTAGAGTTACACCAAAAGCCAAAATCGATTTTGTCAAAAACCAATTTTGCGTAAAAATTCCCGTTTTTCCTTAATTTTAATTTTGTTTTTACTTGTGCTTTTGAAAACTATTGGGAATTTTAAATTTTGATCTCCCAAAAGTACCAACTCGATTCACTTTCCCATCGAACAAGGTTCTGAAGTTGATAGTTGAAGCATTATTTCGTCTACTAATTGTGTACACACACACAAAAATAGAAAAATGAAAAAACACACATCATTGTAAAATCAATACATTCATCGTTCCCCTCAGAATCTAAAATTATGACTAGCTGTATTTTTGGCTATTTTAAAACAGTGACATAGGGAAGACCATCTACAATATTTTCATTTTGTTTTATTTACTTATAACATATACATTTTATTTTAATGAAATCAAAATAAAATGAAGATTATCTCTAAGTCTCACAAATAGAGATAAAATATTTTGTCAGGACCTAATAAATAATGTAAATGTTGCTATATAAAGTAAATGCTATTATAAATATTTGGAGAACATTTCAAATATCTACGACGATTCATATTAGAACTAGGTACAACAAACAAATTTAATTTATTTTATCGAAAAGTGGTTTTGCATAAAAATCCAGGGTTCTTTGATCTGTCTAATCTAGACCAACACAACGGTTGAGGAATATGAGTCACATATTACAGGGCCATAAAAAGGCACTTATTTGAATTGTCCGTTTAATTTCCTGTGTTCGAGATTTCACGTATTCGAGCTCTCCACCTCATGTGATTTCACACCATCACTTAGTTGAGATGTCCGGCTATACTCAGTATTACACTTATTTGAGTTGTTCATTAGACAAAAATGAGCATCGGTAACATCATACATACACCGATTGGTGATTAGTCGAACCAATTAAACGCAGAACATAATCAAGGATCTCCGAAGAAACAGCAACAAAACCACTGTGACAAGGTCGAACACGAAGTCCGTTGGTGAAACGACAAGCAAAAAAAAACACCGGACTGGAGGGTTGGTTCCGTCTCAACATTTTTTTACTTTCCCTTCTATTGGAAATAACAAATGACAAATTAAAAATTGTTGTTCGCTTAAATAAAGTCTCCAAGTGATGTCTTTTCAAAAACTTTTCGTGAATACTTAGTTGAATGTGTTGATATATTAGGTATTGGCATCTTGTGCCAACATGGGCAAAGATTACACAGTAATAAATTGTAGCATGTTTAGGTTCATTATTTGATACACAGTTTTGATCATTGAAACGCCTAATGCTGTGCAATAAAAGTTCAACCATGTGAATAAACTCAACAATTGACTGAAATATACAATAGTTTATAGTTTTCGAATGATTTTATTAATTACAGACATTATTTTAATTCATTGTTTTAATTAACAATTCATTAATTTAAATATTAATATGTGTTCAGGGTAAATTGTTTACATACATGAATAATTTAGTTTATAGTGCAGTATATTTTTTAGTGTATGTACTATGTATATTGTATATCAATACATTTTGTATATTTCAATATAATACCTGTACAGTGAAATATTAATTAAACTGTTAAATAATTTACTTTTTAATTACCTGAGCTTTTACTTGATTCAGAAATATTCCGTATTTAGAAAACCATTTAATAACATTTTAAAAGACATTTTTCCAAAATCTAGATTGTTTACTTAATTTGGGATAGGTATATAAAAAAACCTATAGGTAATAGCTTAAGATTTTACTCTATTTCAATTATTAATTTATTAAACATTATTATTTACAGTTGAATTTAAATGTATGTATAATTTATTTATTTTTAATTTTGTAATAGATACCTAATGTTAATTAAAATTTAACTACCTATTCTTTTAAATATTTAGATTCTGACTGGAGTTAAAATATAATTTTCAAATGTTTGTGATTTTAAAAAATGCATAGAAATTTCATGTTTAAATGGTCATCAAAAACATTATATACAGTTTATTTGATATTTTTTAAAAACTGTTACATATGAGGAAACTTGCATTATATTTCAATTTTTTTTACCGAATTGCATATTCTACTAGCTAAATTACTACCTACTACCTACTCTACTAGCAAAATGACTTATCAGTTTTTTTTTATTTATTGATAACAACTGATAAATTTAGTTCATATAGGTAATTTGCAAAAACATATTTATACATTTATCTGTTTGATCCCAGAAACTGTAAATGTACCTTCTATATATACTAATAGTAATCACATCTTTTATAGTTCAATCAAAAATAATAAGTTGAACAATTATAAAATAATACTAAATATTTATTCCAAATATTTTTTTTTTCTAGGGAATGTTAGTAAGTATATAAATATTATAAATACTATTGACTGAATTAGTATTTTCATAATAATATTTGTGTGAAATTTAAATGTGATGCCAACCGAGATAGGCGATAATATTTTCTTCTTTTTCGTACCCTAATCTCCTACTGATTTTTTTTTTAAATCATGTTAATTTATAATGAGTCCTAAGTTATCATATTTTATAAATTATACTAGCTCTAAAAACTCGATAGGGTGATTATAACCTAACTAGAAAATTGACAATCTTTAAAAATCATTGTTTACAAAGTTGTTTTAAAGTTTTAAATTCCTTTCCTGAATAGTTTTATATTTATAACCTATATAATATTTTGTTCCAAGCCTACAATTTGCTTTATTCTCGGATGGCTTAAACGTCCATAACATATTATACTCTTTAGTATACACCATACCAATTTCTTCATGGAATTTCAATTTAATATTTCTTTGACAAATAATATGGTTGATAATTACTATACCTATTTAATATTTTATTAATTACTTTCCAGAAAAGACCAACGAGGGTAAGATACATTTTTTGGGTTTTTTTATTTTATTGATATTTACAGTATATTATATCAATATTATACGTTATTTGAAAAATTTAAAATAACAATATTATAACATTTAAAATATTTAAATCATATTTCGTAACAAAATATATAGTATATATTACACTGAAACTGACAATACCATGCATAAAAAACTTTAAACAAATTAAAATCACAGGTAAGTATATATAATAACTAGATAGCCGATTCCATGTACAATAACATTATAGAATTATGATGCCCAACGCAATTTGTCACTTGGGCATGGACAACTCCAGTCATATTGCTCATGACCCGAGAGTCATGTGATCTAGTCAGGTCGCCACCAAGAGCCGAGACCCAAAAAGGTCGGAGCGTCGTGGATTTATTTATACTTTAATGCCAGAAATGAGGAAATACTACAAAAATAATAAGAGAAGAACATAACACACTATTTGATTAAAAAAATCATTATATTATTTTAAGGTTGGCGCCTAGAAAGCCGTCGGCATAAAACTCGGACAGAGATAAAAAAATTAAATACACACACCGTAATAATAATAAAAACTTAGCCAAAATGGCAATAATAATAATAATCAGCCAATATGGCAGTAGTGCTCAACTGGGGTACAAGTCACCTTAGGGTGACATGGACCTAGCTTTGGGGTGACGCAGAATTTTAACAAGAAAAAAAAAAATTAATTTTTTCGAAAACAATCATATTATTTCTTATAATAAATATATTATACACTTATATACCACCACTGTCGTGTACATAACATACCTCAAAGTTCGTATCTTTATAATAGTTTGTATTATTTATATATATTTATATTTATTATTTTGATGTTAGGATGACGCAGTATTTGATTCTAGTGGGTATTGGTGACATGAATCAAAAAAGGTTGAGAACTACTGCAATATGGCAATAATAATAATAATAATCAGCAAGGCTGGGCATTAACGAGTAAAAAAAGTTAAGTTAAAAAGTTAATTTAATTTTAACTTTTTAATTTAACTAGTTACTTTTGGATTTTCATTAACTTGTTAACTTACTATATTTCTTTTTTAATTAAAGTGAAATTAACGAGTTAATTTTTCATTTTAAGAAGGAAGTTAAGTTAATTTATTTTGTTTTTAATTTAATTATATTTCACTATTTCAGCCTATTTTGTTTACATTTCAAAAATATGTATCGTAAATTGTTTAAAGTTAAAAATGTATATCATTTGAATCTAACTTATATGGAAATATTGTATAAAGCATAAACACTATAGTCTATAATTTAGTTTTGGGTTGGAAAAAAATTAAGTACGCCAGCGTTGTATAAACAAATTAACTTTTTTTAACTTAAAAAGTGTGTATTAACTTTTAACTTAACTGATTTTACCTATAGTTAAATTAACTTTTAACTTTTAACTTTTTGTTATTGGTGCATATTAACTTAACTTAACTAAGTTAAAAAAAATCATTAACTTGCACAGCCTTGATAATCAGAATATATGGCAATAGTAATATAACTTATAAGTCATACGGATACCGGCCACGATGTTAAATATAATATATATAAATTAATTAAGGTACGTTGCCACCATGCTCCTACATATGCCGTCCAATGGAGCTACGGCGATCGCGGTGCTTTACTCCTCCAACATTGTGTTTGGACTGGCGTATAGAAAAGGAGTGTCGTCCGTCGGCTTAACGCACGAAAAAGACGACGGGTGAAAGAGACAGTGGGAGTAGAGGGACAGAGAGAGAGTGAGAGTGAGAGAGGAGCATGTGGAGAAGTGGAGATGTAAATTAATCGGTTGATATCCCTACACATTGTATTAGTCGGCGTTGCCCAGATAATGGAGACGAAAGAGGGGAGCGTGTGTGCGTTTGCCGCACCGTCAAGTATTGTCGGATTTTGAGATTTCTTATGGAAGCTATAATGATAAAAATTATTGGTTGCCTTTGGTTTAAAATTGTTGTTTTGGTAACAGTTATATTATAAAAAAAAAACATTTTCAAGGAAGAAATTTGATTTCAAGAGCATTCAAGAAGTTACATGTGCAATATACCAGCGGTACTTATCGGACAAGTATCGGACTCTGACTTCTATACTCTGTGCCATCTAAGAGTGAACCACTCGGCTGACCAAAACACGTTTTTTCCGCGAATTCCCGCCACAATCCGGACATTGGTGAGAGTTTTAACACGGGCGCCCGACGGCCGAAGACGGCCGGCGATGACTATAAGTTAATCACAGAACGCATAGCTATCGCATGGGGGGGTCAGGAACTGTTCGGCGACTCAGTCTGTGTGAGTGAAAGCGGTTCACTATTAGATGGAACAGAGTTTATTCCTGTCGGTATGTAACTATTCCATAGTTTCCTTCTTGAAAATCTTGATTATTCATATTATAGCGTTGGTATTTTTAATGGGCAATGAAGTGCACGGGATCAGCTAGTAGAATAATAAAATAAAACAAAACAAAATAAAAACAGAACATATCATATCAATATTTTCCCCGTATAACATTAATAACATATCATTCAATTTTCTAGTGATAAATTCTTATGTCCTATCCATTCTTATATTATCTATGTTGGCAACGGGCTTGTTTGGATTTTTGTTTATTATCATATTACCTTTCTAACGATTAGTAAACATTGCCCAAGTTGTACATGGCTACCAGCGTTATTCATAAGAAGAACTCGGCTATCTAGTTATTATATAGGTACATATCTGCAGGATTATAAAGAACAGGTTATGCAACGCGGGCTGGATCGGCGGTCAGAACTCGTTACGCCGTAGTTCCATTAAATGCCGAATGCTGCTAGTCAGACGCCTTTTCATTATTTCATATTGTTATGTGTATAATTTATCACAGTTTGGGTACAATTTCAATTAAGTTGCCCTCATTTTTTCTTTGAAAGTTAAATTAATTGACGTTTTGAAAACTATGGTGCCAAAAAAATTCTCCCAAATCATTAGTTTCGAAGTTATAATCACTTGAAGTTCGCTATTTTCCGTATTTATATACATATATGCACAACGCTCTAGCTTACCACGTCTTTTACGAATTTATATACTTTTTTTTAGGAACTTAAGTATGTTTAAGAGTGTATGCATAAATGCGGATAATCGAGAACTTTAAGTGACTACATCTTAGAAACACACCAATTTTTTTTCACATTTATCACTCATCTTTTCAAGGATCAATTGGGCCCCCGGGACACCATACACTTAGTGGGGCACCTTTCAACTTTAACTTCAAAATAATTATATCATTACATATTAACGACATAATACTTTTGTGGAGTTGTTTACTATACAATAAATATACAGTTTATAATATATTATGTCATTATACTCGGATTTTTTTTTAGCAATTATGGATCGATGATATGGAATTTCGTTAAAACAAAAAAAAGACGTGGTTCTTTATTTTTAACAGGCAATTTTTTTATAACATTTTTAAACACGCGGTTGTAACAAAAATAAAATTTACTTCAATTTTTTAAATGCTAACCATTATACTTTTTCATGGATTCGCTTGGTCAATGGCGTCCGCAGGGAGGGGGAAGCCCTCAACCCCATTGCCGTATTATTATTCATTTTTCAAAAAGATATTTATCAAGTTTCAACTGTCAACTATAGTAAGCAAGACGTAAATTTCATATATATCTTACCAGAATAAATTCATTTTTGAAAAAACATTCTATTTTCATAAATTATCGGTAATTTTTCGTAGAAGTATGAATTACTGTATGAAAGATCTTGTACTAAATTGTCTAACCTTAGCTATACACATTTAATATTTTATAAGTTTTGAACTACAAATTATCTGTGGTTTGGACGAAATTTGAATTTTAAATGCTTATAAAAAATAACCATGATGACTATGTATCGTTAATATTTTAGCTATAATAAGAGAACTTACGTATTACATTTTTAAGCTTTTTGACCGGATAAATAATATTTTAGTGGCATTTAAAGAAAAAAAAATTAAATTAATCAAATACAATCCAAGTGAGGACCAAACCAAGCTGGTTACCAAATAATTTTAATAAATTTTCATTTTTTTTTCTCCAATTATTTTTAGAAGTACTGAGCATTTTCAATTTCGACATCCTAAAAGTACCAACTAGATCCAATTTGCTTCCAAAAACTTACACCGGGCATCAAAGCCTATGACCAGAGTATTTTTTCTAACAGAAAAGTTTAAAAGTTACAAACATTTTAAAATACCTCAAATAAACGTTTGAAATTATTAGACTGGACAAAATAAAAATCAAATTGTAACTAATTTTCAAGCGCCCCTCCTAATTGAAAAATCCGGCGTACACCACTGCTCTAGGTTATTAACTATGGTCCTCTAAAGTTCTGTATAATATGCATTAAGACTTTTAAATGAAATGCCTAATTTACAAGAGCTAAATATTTTTTTCTTATGACTACCTTTTTGTATACTTTAATAATTAAATCGGTAATCTAAAATTCTCAACAAAAAAAAGGTGGCAAGTGGGTGTCACTCTGCTGTACAGTAGGTTACAAGTGGGTCACTGTATAATGGATGGTATTACATTTGAATTCAATGATATTATATCATTGTATAGGAAAAACGATTCTGAGCGGAGACGGTATTAAGACATATTATTATATACTTATCTATGGTATTAAAAAAATTGACCTATAATGAATTCCATATTAATCATAACTAACGCGTTATACACCAACAACAAACCCTGATACTATCATAGATATATAGTAGTATACTTTAGAAATTTCAAGTACCCATGAATAATATTATACAATCACAACAAAATAACTAAAATAGTTATTCTAGGTTTTTTATTATGTAATTTCGTCCAAATTTGAATTTAAAATGTCTGTAAAAAAAACTGTGTTTATATATTTTTTAGATTTTTTGGTTACAGTATGAACTATTTATGAGAACCTTTGTTTTAAATTAGCAATCATTAACTATGAAAACTGAACATTTTATAATTTATTAATTACAATGATTCATAATTTTCGAGATTTTGATAACTGTTGTCAAAATTCGATCTTTAAATGCTTATAGAAAAAAAATGTGCCTATGTGTTTTTAAAATTTTTCAATTGCTATTGTAACAATATATCAGGAACCTTGTATTAAATTTTTACACTTTTTGGCCCAACAGATAAAACTTCATTGATATTTATAAAAAAAAAAACTAAAAAAATTGAAAACTGAAAATGTCCGTAAATAGCTCAAAAAAAGTCAAAATATTTTCAAAATTGTACAGTGTATATAAAATGCTAATATGAACATTCAGTGAAATTTTCATGTATCTACAGTTATTCGTTTTTGAATTACAACAAAATTTGTGAAAATTTCATGTATATACGTTCATTTGTTTTAAAGTTACACCAAAATCGATTTTTTGTAAAACCGATTTTGCGTAAAAATTCCCGTTTTTCCTTAATTTGTATGTTGTTTTTCCCGGCGCTTGTAAAAACTACTGGGAAGTTTTTACTTTTGACCCCCCAAAGTACCAACTAGATTCACTTTCCTATCAGAAAAGCTACTGTTGAAGAAAATCCAAGCACTTTTACTGTCCTAAAACGTGATGA
>WHPZ01588902.1:0-13982 GCA_016617965.1 Macrosiphum rosae | reverse complement strand
GCACCAATTGAAAATTAAAATAATTAATGTATTTTTTATTAAAACTGGTAGTAAAAATTAAGTGTAGCTACAATCTGTTATTCGAACACTGGTAATTCTACGACTGACTGACTCCCTGTGTGTTGTCGTGACGGTGCCCCGTCTCACATCAAAAACCCTTATTCAGCGGTTCCCACGGTGNCAGCGTCTTACGACACACACTCTGCATTATGATTGTCTATATATGTTAACAACATATATAGATATATAAAAAATAAAATATGTACTAATCAGGGGTTCTTAACAAAAGCAAAAAACCAAGAATCGAATTTCAAAGCTCCCTAAAGAAAATCATCTTCATTCTAACAATAAAACGTACTGCTAATTAAAATATATTCATAGATTTTGTACTACGTGTAATTCGACGAATTAAAGCCATTATATTGCTACGCTACTAGTAAATCATTATAATCAAGAAAACTTTCAGTTGCTTAACTACTATATAACTTGTAAACTTTCGATTTGATGAACTTCGTCAACATTTTAACTTTAAATGATAATAAAACGAAATGCTCAAATGTATATTTAATATTTTTCATCGGCTATTGTAACAATGTATCGAGAGCCTTGTATTAATTTTTCATGCTTTTTGAGCTAACAAATAAGACTGTACCTATTGATATTTATAGAAACCCGAACATGTTTAGCAACGTCCTCTGGGAGTTGTTTGTCGTGTCCACCGTCGTGTGCTTCAAGCTGTGGAAGAGCACATAACTGCGAATGCTGCTCCTGAGCGGTACTCTGCAGTTCACCAGGCTGGCGGTACTGCTAGTCCGGTCACCGATTATTATTTATTTACTATCGGTCATTAGGGCAGATTAGGTACAAGCTTGCATCATATCAAATTATTAATATTTCCTACCCAGGTGAAAGAGTTGCCCCTTGTCCGCGAATCGAGGTAGTCGGATTGCCTACCAGGGTGGCTGAGTTGCACTTACTGCAGCAAGTTGCACCTAAAAGGAGTTGAACAATCATATTAATATTTTTAAGATTTTATATTTTTTCGGGTTCAGATAGTTATAAATAAAATATTAAAATAATTCAGTATGAATTATGATTCATAAGTATGATTCTTGACATACATACATAATACATATTATTATGTTTAATTTTAATGAACAATTGTATGAACTATTAAGAATTGTTACACATAACTAAAAAACTAGCTACCCATGTATACAAATATTGGTTTTAATTACAATAATTGGAATAAATTGTTTCATAATATAATATTGGACTCGTTATTCAGTCCACGAATCCACTGAATGTGGAACTTGACTTCAGTAAAAGCTGCGATTGAATTATTTGATAATTGATACTAGATACTCCAGTTAAATAATAAGAACTTAAGTGTCGAAAGCTTATACCTGCACCACCTTCTCCGTAACCCACTGTTTGTTCTGAAACTAAAAATATTTTATTCATAATACTTACCTAATTTAATCACATGACTATTATTGGGTAGTAGGTAAAGTAAAGATTTACCTTCTTAATGACAAATAATGTACATGTAGGTACTACACTAAAATTACATATTATATAGTACCTATACCTCTTACGTGTGTTAGATCTTAGATGTGGTTCGAAACTATAATATTTAGAGATGTATCTACACTAAGTACACTCCATCAGTGGAATTTGTAATAAAAGTAACTGTTAGCCAATAACTTAAGAGTCTCAAGCCATAATTCAATATTATTGGTAACAATCAGTGGCGTATTTATGTTTTTACATGGGGTTTTTTACATGCCGTTTGAGGTTTCTGTAACTGGTCGGCTTCCTACCTATATCATAGAAATATTCTCCATATCATATTACTATACCCTATTTGCTTATTGTACATACGCCACATATACTAAACAATCTATTTAAGCAAAAAAAAAATGAATTAATATTTTATTACCCAATAAATCAGCAGAACCGACATAAAACTTATCAGGAGTCATAAAGATTCAAATCCGTTTGTAAAGACATATGAGTAAATAATCAGGGTGTATTTATTATTGTGTAATACCTACTAATTTTATGAGAATACAAGCTGAACATGTGCACTTCGTTGCAGCTTAAATGTACCAACTCTATATGACTCAAACTTTGTTCAATTCGTTATTTAATATTCGGTGTATGGTGTTTAAAATTAATCTTAACTTTTCCGTTGCCCGGAATAAAAATTCTGATTCGCAGCAGTATATTATCAGGTAGGCACTCTGCCTGCGGTAGATCGCGGACCCCTAGTGTGTATGATTTAACTCTAAAGTATTAAAGTTATATCAAGTTTGTCGTATTCTACCTATGGTGGATTAATATAATCAATTAATACAAAATCCTAACCTAACCTGTTGCGTCACTGTTGTATTTTTGATAACCAGATTTGCTACTTTTCCGGTGGATTTTTATAAAATTTTGTTTCATAATAACCTACTCCGTGATATACTCTTTTGTTTAAAAAAAAAATCAAGAAGATCTGATAAGTAGTTCCAGAGTTGACCCTGTTAAAGATTTTCATTTCACATTTATATACCTAGTTAGAATATATAAATAATATATCGACAAAGAATAATAATTCAAATCAATAAAGGTGCTTGTAACCAATAGGCTTAGCGTACAAACTTCACAAAAACCATATACATATCAATCTTAATATGCCCTGAAATTTTTATCGAAATCAGGTTAGTGAATCTTGAGGTATAAAATGTATTTAAAATGTACACTTATTTATATATATATATATATATAGATTATTTTATACAAATAATTTATTTGCGTTACATGCGCCACACCCAAGTATACTCATATTGGAAATTCACTTTACAGTTTTATTATTAATCAAACTTATTTTATTTATATATTACAGTTTATTGATATTAGTATTTAGTAGCCATACAAAAATTAGTTGAGAGCCACGTCTACGGGACGGGTACGAACAGAAATAGTCCGTGTGCCCGGTCACCAGAATTCTTCGTGCGCACTCTGTACACACCAACCAACCTGTATTATGGTGTGTATTTATGTATAGCACTCAACAGGAAGTAGACAGGGTCGCCGATCAAATCCTGTGAGTGCTAGAGTGTGGGTGGGTGTATAAATGTGTGTATGTGTACGCTTAAAAAATATTGGACGGGTACCTAACTAAAATTAAGTAAATGATAAAAAGTTGTATGTTGAGTTGCTGTGTAATTCACAAATTTAATAATTTTGATAATACACAATATTAAATGGCCCTGCTGGCCCAACAGAATAAAAACAATAATAATATAATTAATAATGTGTACAAAACTCACAACTTGGTCGGTGCACTGCTGGCCAGCTGCTACCACCCGTGCCTGTATAATAATTTGATAATAGACGACAACAACAATAATAAGTTAACACGATTTACATGAAATAATAATAATATAAAATCACTGGCTATCGAGCCAGACAATAATTTAAATAGCAATAACTAACTACATCCCGTATGGGTAAACAATAAGAATATAACAACATAAAATACGATTTAAATTACGATCGCACTCTTGACAATATTATAACATAATAATAATATTTGAAATAATCTGAGGATTAGCGACGTGGTACTCGTATATATCAACAAAATACAAAATAGTAAAAATATGCAAACGGCTATTAGAGCCGGCGCTAACAGTATAAATTCTATTATAAAAAACAATAATGATATCTGGCTATTCGAGCCTGATCACAATATTATGTAAAATCAATATAATTTCATATTACAAGGGCAATTCGCGCCTGCAGTATAATAATATGGTACGTGTCGACTGTGTGCGACGAACGAACTGCCCCTGGCAATGCTAGATGATGCCTGGTCGCGGCCTAATCTACCTATTGGCTATTATATTATGATAATGATAATGATAATGATAATTATAACGACTGTGTGCATGTGTGTGGTGGTCGGTCAGATGTACTAGTGCGTACCTACATGTGAGTGGCGGTGAAGACGGCGCGAACACCACGTGTTTGAGATGACTGGTTAAGTGCTAAAAAAAATAATTATTTTGAATTTCTGAATATTTATATGCTTTTTTATAGTTAGAAACATTAGGAGCAGGAAATACAAGTAATTATTGAAGTTTATGATGAATGGGCAGCAAAGAAAATGGGAATTGAAAATATTGGTCAAGTATGTGTTATGATACATTCTGGGTGTCACAGTCTTGGACCCCAAGTGGCAACTGGTATTTTATAAATATTGTATACTATTATGATATAAAATATGGGTAAAATTTAATTTATAAATAATCAATTATAAATCAATATAAATACCTGTTCTTTTAAAAATATTAAGAACATTTTATAAAAAAACTGTCTTGCATAGTATTTTTTAGTGATGGATAAAATTCTGAGTGGAAAATTCTCCGTACATACTAAGCCGCTCAGTTTTGTCTCTGATAAATCTTAATATGTTGTGAGTCATGTTGATGAGTGCATTTACATTATATATATTTTTATGTCTATAGTTCAGATTAAAATGCTTTTCCATATTTTTATGGGGGTCAAATGATATTCAATGTAAGCACATTATGTCGTGTATTATGTGTATTTTTACAATTTAATTAGTTTTTATGTTAATATTTCATGATTTCACTTAAATTCTTTTTTCTTTTTTAAGAAATATTTTAGGGTCTTAATTTTATAAAATAATAAAATATAAATACAATTTTGGTTGCCTGTTGTCGAAAAATTTAAATTTCTATAAATTTGTAACTGATATAAGAAGTTACAACTTATAATTTGTTATATTTGCATACATTATATTATAAACATTTTGGAGTGCATATTTCAACTTTTTAATGCATGTTCTTTGTCCAATTAAAAGACATATTGAGTGATTGGGATGTCTCATAGAACAGTTTTGTACTAGAAAATTATTTATTTACAAGTATTGAACCATTGAAAAAAGTAAAACTGATATTTTCAAAACGTATATAGAAAATACATGGGTAAAATGATTATTGATAAATAAATACATTTGAATACTATAATAATTATAATTTATAAAAATAAACCAAGTAGTAAATAGTATGATTTCAATGGAAAGAAAACCTATTTAAAACATTCTTTACTTAAGATGCTTGGGTAAATCGAAGTTCAATGACATTTTTAGCACGTCAAGTATGTATATAGTGACAACTGACAACAATATTGTCAATTTGTTTATAAATAATTAATTTTTAAAGGCTTTTGCATACAATTCAAATTGACTCCAGATGATTTAGATACGCACGTCATATACTATGATGAACTCATAATATTGCTAAAATGGAACAACATTATATTGATGGAAAACCTAAACACTTATTGGTGCACAGAAAGTTATTAGAAACATAGGTTTATAAAAGTTATTAGTTACTGTATTTTGATATGCTATTTGTATAACATTATTTTATTCATTGTTTCAGAGAACGACAAAGAACTTTACTCTTAGATTCTGAGTGGAACGATGAATGTATAGATTTTACAATAAAGTGTGTTTTTTTTTTTTTTTGTTTGTTTGTGTCTATCATCACGTTTTAGGACAGTAAAAGTGCTTGGATATTCTTCAACAGTAGTTTTTCTGATAGGAAAGTGAATCTAGTTGGTACTATAGGGGTTCAAAAGTGAAAATTTCCCAGTAGTTTTCAAAAGCGGCGTGAAAAACAAAATAACAATTAAGGAAAAACGGGAATTTTTACACTAAAATCTGTTTTTGAAAAAATCGAATTTTGTTTTTGATGCAACTCTCAAACAAATGACCGTAGGTACATACAATTTTGACTGAATGTTTATATTAGCATTTTCTATACACTATAACATTTTCAAAATGTTTTGATTTATTTTGAACTGTTTAGGCACATTTTCATTTTCCATTTTTTTTTTTTGTTTTTTTTTTTCTAAAAATATCAATATAATGTTATTTGTTGGTTGCGAGAGCTAGAAAATTTAATAGAAGGCTCTTAGTATATTGTTTCAAGGGCAGATGAAAAATATTAAAAATCCTTAGTCAAAATTTTTTTTTATAAGCATTTAAAGTTTAAAAATTGACAAATTTGGAAAAATCACGAAAATTAGCAAATTATTTTGAGTTAAGAATTCGTAAAAAATTTTCTTTTTAAATCTAAGGTTTTAAAATGTAATACAAGATTATTTATAAGGTTATCTACTTTTATCAAAAAAAAAAAAACGTCTTTAAGAAAGTCAAATTAAATTTTTAAGAGCGTTTGAAATTCAAATTTTTACAACATTTGATATTCACTCGATTTCTCATGTAGCGATTTCCTTGACACTTTTTGAGCCGTTTACGAACAATAACAGTTTTCAATTTTTTTAGTTTTTTTTTTCTATAAATATCAATAAAGTTTTATCTGTTGGGCCAAAAAGTGTAAAAATTTAATACAAGGCTCCTGATATATTGTTACAATATCAGTTGAAAAATATTAAAAATAAATATTCACAATTCTTTTTATAAGCATTTAAAGATGGAATTTTGACAAAATTTATCAAATTTAAAATTGAATAATTATTTTGTAGTTAAAAATTTAAAAAAGGTTCAACTCTTATATCTCAGGATTAAAAATTTAAAACATGATTCCACGTAAGTAGTTAATTCTGTTACCAAAAAATCTAAAAAGTACATAAGCACAGTTTATTTTTAGAGTCATTTTAAGTTCAACTTTGGACAAAATTACATAAAAAAAAACCTAGAATAACTATGTTAGTTATTTTGTTGTGATTGTGTAATATTATTCGTGAGTACTTGAAACTTTTAAAGTACACTATTATATATGTATGGAGTATGGACCATGATAGTATCAGGGTTTGTTGTTGACGTATAACGCATTATAAGTACCTAATGGATATTGTGATATGATTAATTTAGAATTTATTATATATTTTATACCTATTTTAGGTAAATTTTTTTTAATAAGATAGATAAGTATATAATATGACTTATACCTAGACTGACATACCTACCGTCTCCGCTCAGAATCGTTTTTCTTATACAATGATATTATATCATTGAATTCAAATTTAATACTATCCATTATACAGTGACCCAATTGTAACCTACTGTACAGCAGAGCATCTTTTTTTATCATTGTAAACAGTGTAAATAACTTTTTTTGAACCATATTCAATTTATATGATTCAATTGTAATGTATATATTTTACAATCAGATCTAGTGATAATACGTATACATATTATGTACAAACGTGCAACTAGTAAATCATTAATCATAATTAGTTTTAATTAAATATTATTTTTAAACCGAACTCTTTTCCTTCTGCTCATAAAGTGATAAGTTTTATTTCTGGATTGTTATCGGAATCGAAAATAAATATAATTGATTTTTAATTTTTCTGAAATATCCCAACGGCTTGTTTTTGTAATAAAGTTTTAATACATTTTTTCTATTATTTTTATAACGTGGAAAACAACGCGTCAACAAGTGCGTTATTTCATAGAAATTGCTTTAAAAAAATTTATTTTGTTACAGTTGCGTTACTTTAAGTAAATTGCAATGAAAGTACACTGGTACCTATGTACAATATTATAATATATTTGGCATGAATTCACTTTAGGTACACAGCATTTTTGGTACTCGTCAAATATGCTATCTACCGTAAATATTTTATCTACCGTAATTTTATGATAGTTTAGTATGATATCTACCGTATGGCCGTATGCTGTATATTATGTATACTTTATCATTTTGCAATTAAGATTTAAGATTAAGCTTTTATTAAAACCCCAAATTATATTATATTTATAACTTAGTAAGTTAGGTAGGTTAGTAGGTATATCTTTATATTATACCTGTTTAGCGTATGTTTGTGAGTCGTGTCGATTATACCTATACGGGGTTTTACAGTGATTTATTTATTATTATTTAATAATTATTATTATGAGTTTGTCAACTATGAGTTATTAATAACGACACATAATTCAAAATGAAGAAATGTACGAACATTTTTTAAGCATAATACCTACTTATTGTATGTTTGAATCGATTAGGAATCACTTAGGTATACATTTACTACTTGCCTGTTATACTGGACCCTTTTCGTTTACAACAAAATATAGGATACGACGGGATGAGCCAACTTGTATACAATCGGGAGGCAGTTTAATAAAAATTTTATAACTTCTTGACTTACAGGTGGGAGGCAACTAGTAGGTACCAGTAGTAGCACCGTACCTAGTCTAGCTTTCGATTACTTTCGTTTGCCTTAATCATAATATTATAATTTTGACGTATTTTAGATATACGTACAAGGTACAATTCTATATATTATTATTTTATACATCAATTACAGTTAATAGCAATTAAATTTAATGGTTATTAAATGCATTAGTGAGTTAAATATTGTCGATATTAACAGGGAATTATTGAAACGTGGTTTTGAGACCGAGGGGTCCAAGGCCGATAAACTCCTAGCATTAGAAGAGTATATTAGGGCTAAAGAAAATTTGGATCCAAGATCAATACGGTTTGGAGAAACTGACGAGACGTCAGCCCAGGTACCGGAAGGGAAAACATCGGAGGCTCAAACTGATTAGCATGAGGTCAACTCTGAAAAGTGTTTGATAAATCAGTTCATGGAGCAGATGTTAGATAGGCTGGAGGGGTTGGAAACAACGGTCGACAAGCCGTAACTAACAATCGCTAATCTCAGCGAGAGCGTGGATCGCTTGGAGCGGGAGTTAGCCGAAGAAAAGCTTAGGTCGACCGAACGGGTGGAGCAAGCAAGTTGCTCATGCCGTGGAAATTCCCAACAACCATCAACCAACTATATATCCGGAGAAAATCAGATTTGCCCGGACGAAAGTCAAAATCTTCCGGTAAAAACTCAAAGTGTGAGTTTTGAGAGCCGATGGGCGAACATACGGAGCAGATTGATAGAGGAAAACCCGAAAAATCAGAGTTCTTTTGGAGTTTCAGGTAACCGGTCCGAAGTGTCCGGTGAATTGTCCGGAGTCTTCGGTAATCTGTCCGGAGTGTCCCGTGAAGTGTCCGGCAGAAGTCGTGAGGAAGCGTTACGGAGCAGTTTTTCCGGTGTAAGACGGGTGCATTTCCCGGATAGCTTACTCATTCCTCAAAATGAGTTGAATATGGCCCGTGCGTCGATACCAGAGTTTGCCGGTAAGCGGGAGGAAGACCCAGTGCGGTTTTTGCTCAAGGCCGAGGCAAATACTTGAAGAAACTGGTATCTACAAGGCTAGATGGCTGACCGTTTTGGCCCCTCAGCTGAAGTCACAGGCAGGAACATGGTGGGTACCATGAAAGCGTTGGACTTACCATGGCAAGAGTTCAGGTCTAAACTATTGGAGAAGTTCAACGAGGACGAGTTGCAGTCGAGTCTGCAATCAGAATTGTTGAGCACTGCTCAGGCCAAGACTGAAATACTAGAGGAGTACGTCCTACACAAGTAAAAGTTATATTGGAGGTTAAACCTTGGTCTGACAGAAGACGCGGTGGTAATGACAGTGATTGGACGCATGCGTGATGAATTTAGAATTCATGCACGTATAAAGCGACTGAAATCGTTCAACGAATTACGAGCGCTTGCCCATGTTCTGGATGATAGCAAGGCCGTAATATCGGATAAGGAGGGAGTGAGCACCAGCGTACCACCAAAGTCAAAATGGTTGCATAAACGAAAATCTGAGAGTGCTGAGAGTGTTTCGGACAAAAGTGAAATCCTCACCGAGGTGAGTGATATTTCCAATAAAAATATCGCGGACAGCATTTCAAGTGATGCGGAACAAGATGAGTTAACACAGGAGTTGTTAATTTGTCCGGTCACATCCGAAGGTTTTTCCGAGGAGTTTATTCCTTATCCACGGGAAAAGTGCAAGAGGAGATACTCAGACACGGGCTCAAAGTTCGAGTTGAGAGAACGCTTTTCGGATCTGCGGACCGGATTGTTAGAGTCTCCAGCCATTGCAACGGTGTCAACGGGGAATACTACAGTAACGGATGTTCCGTTACCGGCCATAGAACTAGAGTTTGCACTCGGGGCAGTAGTAGCGCTACTGGACTCCCAAGCGGCGAGGACATACGTGAAACCGTGGGTTGCAAAGAAGTTTGGCCGGAGTTTTACCGAAGAACCAGAGACTGTTCGGATGGCGGACAGTCGGACCCGAGAAATTACGGAGTTTGCCGAATTTCAGGCCCGAATAGTGGATCTGGAGGTAAGCTTCAGAGCAGCAGTGTTAAACAATCTCATTGAAGATGTCTTTCTAGGCCATGATTTCCTCATGGAGCAACAAGTCACATGGGACTACAGTGGTTGCATAATCCATCTGGGGAAAGAAAGACGTGTTTCCGTGAGTTGGAGAAATCTAGTAACTCCGGTCACCATGGGAGTGGACTTAACAATCTCAGGTTTACTCGAAGGAGAGTACGGGATGCGGGTCAAAGAAGTTCTATGCCAATATCCGGAGGTTTTCTCTGGAGAGGTAGGCATAACTCGGGTGATAGAGCACCAGATCCGTCTCAAGGATCCAAATCCGGTGACTCTAAACGCTCGGGTACCTCCGAGAGAAAAACGAGGTGATTGCTGAAATGGTGCGAGACATGTAAGAACAGGGTTTTGTTGAATCTAGCATATCTCCGTGGGCTGCACTGGTGGTACTCGTGAAGAAAAAGGATAGCTCGCGTAAATTTTGCGTTGACTATCACCGTCTGAACATGCAGACGAAGTCGGACGCTCATCCGATGCCGGACCTTCATGACATGGTCCGAGGAATGGGTGGAGTGAAGATTTACAGCACCATGGATTTGAAATCAGGATATTGGCAGGTGGATCTCTCACCAGAGACATGTCCACTCACGGCGTTTAGGACCCAAAGAGGATTATTCCAGTTCAGAGTAATGCCTTTTGGACTTAAAAACGCCCCCACCACATTCTGTCGCTTGGTAAATTTGTCATTAAATATGCATGATATTGTGGTGTACTCGGAGAGTCCCGATCAACATCTAAACCACTTGCAGCGACTCCAGTCTTACGATCGGACGTGCCAACCAAAAAAATGTACATTCGGGGTGGCGCAGATCAAATTTCTAGGTCACGTCGTGGACTGTGAAGGAATAGACCGGGAACCGGAAAAACTGACGGCGATTCAGGAATTACCGGTTCCAAAAAAGACAAAGGATTTGTTACGGGTGTTATGCGTTTGTGGTTGGTACAGTCAGTTCGTGCCACAGGTTCAGGCAGTATCTTGAGTCTGGTAAATTTATGTTACTAACAGATAACGCGGCACTCCGATGGTTACAACAAGCTCGCTGTACCAACAGCAAATTAACTCGATGGGCGTTACAACTCAAGGCTTTCGATTTTGAAATCCGGCACGTGCCCAGGCGATCTGTGCAGATAAAAGTATTGTCGAAACTAAAGTGTCTCTTTATTCTGTCTGCATTCTTTCCAACCGTTCCTACACCTACACCCGCTATCCACTGTGCGCACGCCTATGAAAATCAGTGATATCGCAACAAAAACCCATCGTAAACTACTTGTAAAAATGGCTAAGTAAAAAAAATATAAGATCTTTAGACACTGTAAAGATTTGACATAAAATACCTACTTTCAGTGACAATATAAGCTGTGGGGGGCTTCGCTTTTCATTTCCTTACCTTTAATTAATGACATCTTTATAATGAATTTTTAAAAATATAAGAATTCATAATTAATATTGATTAGGTACCTCGTAATTAGATACTTACCTATATACAGTGCCATATTTATGCAAGGAAAAATGGGACATTTGCACTGGGCCCACTCAAAAGAGGGGGCCACCGACTTCAGGCAAACAAAATATTAATTTTATACCTATTTATTATACTTTGGAAAAAGAAAATTGATTTAGATTTTACTTGAATATTTTGGTAAAGTATAATAAATTTTCTCTGGAAACGATGACTTTGCCAACAACAAAATCTAATTTCCGTTACTATCGTAATATCGTATTATCGTCTTATTATTATTATTGACGTCATTTTCTTATGTTGTTACGCGATACACGTCAGTCGTATTTATCGTATACCTATGACCTATCTATTGGTAATCTCATGGTCTTGTTTCAGTAGGTCGTGGATGCCCCGGCGGCCCGGCGTACTGCCGGTACTGTTTGGTGGCGCCACCTATAGTCGGCGGCTAAAAACCTAGCCAGCTATGTTTATAATATCCAGAGCCAAGGTCATGTAGCGAGCTAAGTAAAAAAAAATAATAACTGCAAGACGATGTGTGTATATAGTATATCTGTATAGTTGCCTATTTAAACTGTGTAAAATACGGGTAAATTTGTCATGCGACATAACTAATTTTATAATGCATCAATTAACTCCTAGTAAACTCCAAAACATCAGAAATATTGTGCAGAACGCGCTTTTGTAAAAATCATCAAAATTGTAAGCTTTGAAATTAAGCTATAAATGAAAGAGTTCGAACTTTTTAATGGAAATTTATATTAAATTCAGAATTATGGTAGCCGGGCCGTCCTCCGCCGTAGGCTGTGCCGCCAGCAGTCGTGTATCTTTTCCAGGCGGTCGAGCCCGACGCATCGTTGCGTTCGCTCGCCGCGTTTCACTGGGTTTTGACGACCAAACCGCGTGTACCTACAACCGACGCGTTTCTGTGTTAAGTCGTCGCGTTGTTAAACCTCGTAGTTTGTGTCACCGGTATATCATTGCGTGCCGCCGCTTATACCTTTGCGTGCCGCCGCTGGCTTGTTGCCGTTTATTGCGTGCCGCCGTTGGCTTGGGGCCGTTCATTGCGTGCCGCAGCTTATACCTTTGCGTGCCGCCGCTGGCTTGTTGCCCATCCATCAACATCCATCAAGTAGACCGATCATCGACGGCAGAACAGGTCAAAAAGCGTATCATAACATTGTTTCATTAATTTAAGTGTACCTATTGTTTGTTTTGGGGCGCCCTGTCTGTTAGTAATTTATAATATCTTGTTTGATGTACCTAAGTTGTTGTTACCTATTATAATTATTACGCGCGTAGCGCACTTACATAAGCATTAGCTCTTAATTGTTATTTCTGTTTTATAATATTGAGCCACCTTGTCCTGACTCAACACACCGCAAGTCGTTGCTGCAAACCGCGAGAGAAGAGTAGGTGCGGCGTGGCGAACAATATGCAAATTATGCTGTTCTTTTATTAACTGTTCATGCTTGTCTAATCTCAACTGAAACACATTTTGTTTTGGGTGTTAATTATTCAAGAAAATTCTTAACAAGCTAGTAGCACAACCAGGATTCAAGGTAAAAATACATATTGTCAAAAAAAAAAAAAAATACCGAATCTTAATCAGAATTTTGATAAACTTTAATACAATTTATAATAATACACATTAAAAGTAGGGAGGAGGGGTTTGGGCTTGTGTGTCAGTGGAATCGCGGAAAAAAACGACACGGAAAAAAACGTCAGGTAAAAAACGTCACGGAAAAAAACGTCAATTTTTATCTAAAAATCACAATCATGGTTTTTAAGTTTCTTGATAAAATAATGTCACAATATTACTATAATTTTACTATAATCAGTTTGGTGAAATATAAATATAAAAATAAAAATAAAAATAAAAATTATTAATAATTAATTACAAATATCAAATAGTATACATATAATATGTTATAGCTCCGGGTACAGGTAGCTGTTATATAAAAAAAAAAATTTAAAAATCACAAATATCGTATAGTATATGCTATAGCCTTTTAAAAATTTGGAATATCTCTTTCCCCACTTGAATATTCTTTACATATATTTTTTAATTTATTTTGTAACTCTGCATAAATCTTTGATTTTTTTGGTCATGTCCCCAATGCATTTTAAGCTAATTTCGTTTCGTCTTTCGCTCCCTCAAATCGGATTTTCATTATCAATACTCATTTAGAGGGATGCCAATGTCCCACTAACTTTGAAAATCTATGATTCCAT